>JAAGKR010007087.1:0-38954 GCA_011419295.1 Clarias macrocephalus | reverse complement strand
CACAAAGAAAGGAAAACAAAACTTCTAGTTTCATCTTGCAGTCAAAACAGGCTAACTGGCATTACCAAATTGCCCTGCGATGGATTGGCACCCCGTCCAGGATTTACCCGGCTTTGTGCCCCGAATCCCCTGGAATAGACACCAGGAAGCTGAACAGACAAAGGTGTAGGGGGCTGAGTGACATCATTTGCTCCAGCAACTTCTGTGAATAAACAGTAAATAATGTAGTGATGTAACTTTAGTAAACTAGCTGTTTATTGTATATATGTGATGACTAGGTATGTATGATATCTGTAGTATTGAAATGATAATCATGTAAATGTTTATTATTACAGAGCCATGCACGCAGTGGTAAAGCGCTCACCCTATCATCCGGAGATCGCTAGTTCGAATCCCGGGTGGTGCTGTAACCTCTCGCAGCCGGCGGTCTAGAGAGAGCTGATTGGCCGAGCTCTCTCAGAGGGGAGGGATGACAGGTACTTAGTGCTCCCACATTAATCACGGCTCTACAGCCAGTCAGGGGCGTCTGTGAGCTCACGCGAAGGAGGGAGCGGATAGCGCCGTCCTCCGAGTGTGTTACTCCGCCCCCAACGGTGCGCGAGCGAGCAGTTCGAAAAGATGCGGTCGGCTGGCGTCACATGGTTTGGAGGAAACAGTTGGAAACGGCTGAGTGGTAGTAGTAGCCTTAATGTGGGAGCCCCCTAGTGACGGGGAGGAATTGGACACGACGAAATTAGGGAGAAAATCGGGGGGGAAAAAAAAAAGAAAATATTATAGCTGTTTATAACTTATCTATATATAGTCCCTATTATGGGTGGCTTTTCAGTAAGTGTGGCTTTCCTGTTAAAAACCCTGGCAATGTGTCAGTTCCAGGCCACAGGAGCAGGTGTTAATGAGGTTTAGTGAATATATACACAGAGGTTTTTGTACTGAACAAAGCAGATCTGCAGCACTGTGTAATACGCAGCACAGAAGTACACCATACTGTCACTGGATACGAGATCGCTGATGGTCAAAGAGACATTTTTGCTGCCATCCCCATCCATCGCCACTTTATGTTCAAAATCTTTTTCAATTTGTGCTGTTGACGTTCGTAATTTGTATCCAATAAAGGTCAGTGTGCGGTCTTGACTTTGTCTGTACCAGTTGATTTGATTATAACTCGGTACACTGTGCTCACACTGGATTTTAACAGATCCTTTAGGATCACCAAAGAGATCAGGAGGATTCTGGAAGACAAGACTGTCCTGAGAAAATCCTGTAATGAGAGAAAATATTATTAGAATGATATCAAGCAAAATGAATATAACAGCACTTAAAGAACATGAGTATCAATAAAAGTAGACCTCGTGAACATATCACTAAAACCCATATAATACTGGCAGCTCGGATCATGATTGAAGCCTGAATGTCTGTTTTAAACTCTGGTGATTTACAATAAAGTGTCTGATGTAGCAAAACCTGATCACGTTTCCTTTCCCACTTTAACAGCACAGCGCCCACATGTGAGGAAAGTAAGAACTGCATCTCTGTTGAGAAGTATAGAAGAAGGTCAGAGTGGAAAGAATATTTTCCTTGCATAGGTTTTTCAAATTTAACTTTTGAAAGTTGACATGTCATGGTCTGATGTACACTGCCCGGCAAAAATGTAAAAATAAATGCTATTTAAAATCATATTAGCAAATACTTAAAGCTTTTAAAACTATATAATCATACAGTACATACATGTAGTGTGATCTATAACCATTTTTGAGGCATGTACAGTAGTGTGCTGAAAAATATACATGAATTCCACTGCCCTCTAGTAATTAACTGAAAAGCATATATTTTCTTGCTCAAATATTAATATAATGTAGACATCTGATAAGACGTTTTAAATTACACCCAAGTTGTTTAAAAGAAAATGTCAAAATTTCGAACCATTTATTACAGCAGGACTCCCTCTGTCTGTTTTATTTATTACTACAGTAATGTCAGTGCAGGTGCGTTTCACTGAGTTCATGGTGTTAAAAAAAAAAAAAAAAAACCTTCATGATATCAGGTGGGGTTTAATGAACATCATTAGCTGCAAAAGTCCATTATGTACAGTATGTCCAATTGTATGTCTTTATTTGAGTGCTTTTGTCAAAATATGAAGACAGATTTGTTGTCACACTGCCCCCTTTTGGTTATTTTACTTACACTGTGTTTTTCACTCGCTTTAGCCCAGCGTGTAGGGGGCTGAGTGACATCATTTGCCCCTGCAACTCCTATAGATAAATAAGAAATCATTTATTACATTATTTTGTATTAGAGTTATTTTATTACTGATAATAGTTCAGGTCCTCTGTAGAATTTTTAGTTACCTTGAATCCAGTAGAGAGACTGAAAAAAGACTAGAGCACTGATCATGGTGAGTTTGTATATGAAGATACAGAATGATCGCAGGTTGTGTACGATGATTCAGATTCAAGTCAGTGGTGTAAAATGTGACATCATAACTCATACGGTGTTCTCTCACGGCACAGAAATACACAGCGCTGTCACTACAATCCACACTATTCACTGTGAATGAGCCGCTCTCAGGAACTGTTTTACTAGCTGAAAATATTCTGAAGTCCGGAGTGCTATAGCTGGTAGTGTAAACTCATTTAATCCTGCAACTCCTGTGATTTAACATTAGTAATCCAGCTGTTTATTGTATATATTAATGAATAGGTCTGTATGATATCTGTATTATTGCCATGATGATAATGTAAGCGTATTGTTACATGCAGCAGATTTATGTCAATGGCAATTATTAATTTACAAGTGTTTATTATTCAAGGAATGTTTGAAGATAATAGAGCTGTTTATAATTTGAGATATCTTTAGTCTCTGATCAGGTACCGTGACTGTGGTGTTTCCTGTTAAAAACCCTGGCAATGTGTCAGTTCCAGGCCACAGGAGCAGGTGTTAATGAGGTGTAGTGAATATATACACAGAGGTTTTTGTACTGAACGAAGCAGATCTGCAGCACTGTGTAATACGCAGCACAGAAGTACACCATACTGTCACTGGATACGAGATCGCTGATGGTCAAAGAGACATTTTTCCTGCCATC
This sequence comes from Clarias macrocephalus, assembly GCA_011419295.1. Taxonomy (NCBI): domain Eukaryota; kingdom Metazoa; phylum Chordata; class Actinopteri; order Siluriformes; family Clariidae; genus Clarias; species Clarias macrocephalus. The sequence continues at coordinate 35,872 of JAAGKR010007087.1, read as the reverse complement.
CCCATCCATCGCCACTTTATGTTCAAAATCTTTTTCAGGTGTTGGTGACGTTAGTAATTGATATCCAATAAGGGTCAGTGTGCGGTCTTGACTTTGTCTGTACCAGTTGATTTGATTATAATTTGGTACACTGTGCTCACATTGGATTTTAACAGATCCTTTAGGATCGCCAAAGAGATCAGGAGGATTCTGGAAGACACGACTGTTCTGAGAAAAACCTGCAATGAGAGAAAATATTAATTGGAATTATATAAAAAAAATAGTAACAGCACTTCATTTTGGATCAATATAAATGAAAGTAGACCTCTTGAACAGATCACTAAAACCCATATAATACTGGCAGCTCGGATCATGATGGAAGCCTGAATGTCTGTTTTAAACTCTGGTGATTTGCAATAAACCTGATCATGGTTCCTTTCACACTTTAACAGCACAGCGCCCACAAGTGAGGAAAATAAGAACTGCATCTCTGCTGAGAAGTATAGAAGAAGGTCAGAGTGGAAAGAATATTTTCATAGCACAGGTTTTTCAAATGTAACTATACATGTTACCTGTATAGCCATACATTTATGTCGTGTGCTGCATAACTATTTTCGAGGCATGTACAGTAGTGTGCTGAAAAAATGTATATGAATCCATCTGCCCTCTAGTAGTATTTAACTGAATTAGCATCGACTGTATGTTATTATCTTTAGCGGACATCATGTATGATAATATTGTGTAATACTGTGGACTAATGAGACATTTTAAATGACATTTTCTAACTATTTATTACTGCAGGACTCCCTCTGTTTGTTTTATTTATTACTGCAGGTGCAATTCTGTGAGCTCATGGTGTCAGAAAAAAATGTAGGGCTTCTTGCATATCTAAATATGAATTTAAAGCACTGTTCAGTAAAACACTGGAAAACAAAAGCAAGTATGATATACCAGTAAAACCAGTGCAGAATGATTTTAACACACACTAATCATACTGGTTTGAAAAAACCATCTGGAGTCTTCCTGGAACATGGTGTGTTTTACAATAGTCAAACCTTCTTGGATGTAATTTAACCATTAAGTCATATTTAGAAGCAAAGTTATAATAAAACTGTACATGTTGAGACGAGAAAGGAAACATTTATTTATGATAATAATCTAACAGTTAATAAATGTAAATGTCAGATCCTATGTAGATGGATTATAAAAGGATGGTAATGATGATTATGTCTGTAGTGTAATGATGGTTGCTGTATGTGATGTTTGAAAGCTAGAGTCGGTGGAACATTTGCGCAGTGTTGTAGAAGGAGGTTCCTGCCACAGACCACAGAGTGCTGGAGCACTGGGTCTAATCTCACTGCACAGAAATAAACTGCACTGTCATTCACCTGCAGATCGTCGATAGTAAGTTTCTCTTAACCGCATCCGTCTCCATAAAAAACTCTCATTCTTTTGCCTGGATTTTTCTGGGTATTTTTAATTCATATCTAAAAATCCAAGCAGCTGTAACTTATTGAGGTCAGACTGTTTATACCACAGCATGAGTCCATGGCTTGTGATAAAGTGAGAAGAGTAAAGATCTGTTGAATCTTGTATAACTTGATGATATCAGATGGGGTTTGATGAACATCATAAGCTGTAGAAGTCCATCCTGTATGGAAATGGAAGATGAAATAAATTGATTAAACTGAGCATCACACATCATTTACACTATTCACTGAAATCTAACATTCAAAACATCCACTTAATATGTGTCAAGATAGTAGATGAATAATGCAGGAAACATCACAAAAGCGATGTTTCATTTCGATCAGCTCGTTTTCTGAATCTCAGACTGAATCTGTTGTGCTGCCACAATGATGAACAAGTGATGGACAAAAACAGTTTTTTTTTTTTTCATTTTCTTTTCATTTTGTGAAGCTGCTTAGTGACAATGTCCATTGTTAAAAGTGCTATATAAATAAAATTGAATTGAATGATCATACATCTGCTCATAAAGTGCTCTCTTGGTATCGCAATTTATTGTGTATGTATGTTTGGTTCATTTTAGTCCAGAGTATATAAAGTGTGTAAACATCATTTATATTCTTTGCTCTCATCCATCCAGGTACAGGACTAACTCCAGTTCAGTGTCCTAGGATACCAACCTCCGCTGTTCCCGTGGAACGTCGACAGCACAGACTCCCAGCAGTAGATAAATGGTTTTGGAGAAGTGAGCAGGTATGAGAACAGACACACCAACGCCTGGAGAGACCAGCAGAGTCCAACAAGACTTTCGCTCACCGACATCGAGGACGGAACTTATCATAGAAGGATAGAAGCCTGATACATACTAAATTATAGGCACTTTGCAGCTCAAGTTTAGTGAATATCTTTGCTTCTCTCAGTTGTTCCAAGGCTGCAGGTGCTAAGGGTAATGAACAATCAATCAATCAACATTTACTTATATAGCACCTTACAGCAACCTAAGATAAACCAAAGTGCTGTACTGTAAAAATGACAGTGTCAATAAAATAATAATAAATAAATAGATAGATAGATAAATAAATAAAACAAATTGATGCAATTATAAAAACACATAAAATTATAAAATATTAAAAGTCATTCTAAATAAGTGAGTCTTTAGTTTTGCTTTAAACAGAGGGAGGTCCGTAATATTGAGTCATTCTGGTGGAATGGTGTTCCAGAGTTTAGGACCAGCCCCTGCAAAGGAGCGATCACCCCATTGTTTGCACCTTGACCGAGGAACCACTAGCAGGTTTTGGTTGGCCGAACGTAAAGCTCTACTTTCTCGATAAAAACTTACTGTCTCACGCAAGTAGGAAGGTGCCAGACCATTAATCCATTAAAAACAAACATCAAAAGTTTAAACTGAATCCGGAACTGTACCGGAAGCCAGTGGAGAGAATACAGGATTGGTGTGATGGCAGCCTCATATTTACGATTACTGGTCAGCATATGAGCCGCAGCATTCTGCACAAGCTGCAGGCGATGCAAACGAGCTTGAGTGATTCCAACATAAAGTGCATTGCAGTGGACCAGCCGCGAACTAATAAAAGCAGCTTTAAAAACATTCCAATCAGTGCAGTCAAAACAGGCCTGTAATTCCGACTCTTCTTCACTGGTCCATCTCTTACTACAGGCTTGGCAGATTTAAGTGTTTATGTATTGTTTAGTATTTAAGCTTGTATGTCGGGAGAAACAAGCAGGAGTCAGAAAGTCCTAAAGCTGCTCTGGCGGCGGAGTGATATGCACCTTTTATTGTGGTGTAGCAGTAATCCAAAATAGTATGATTAATACCATTGGCTGGTAGAAATGGTGTGCAATATTTGTGAGAACACTGACAAAGAAAGAGCCTGTTGCAGGTAAATGACATAACACATCCTACATCCTGCAACACTCTTCATTCAGGGAACATTAATTCAAACTCATTCTTTTAACACTTAATCAGAGTGATTTGTTGTGTCACACTGCCCTCTTTAGGCACCTGCATTTCTTCTTGAAACACTGTTGTGTGTGTTTGTACAGCTCTGCCCTGTGGTTATAACACTGTGTCCACTGACGGCACAGAAATACACAGCGCCGTCACTATAATCCACATCATTCATAGTGAACGAGCGACTGTTTTAATAGCTGAGAATTTACTTTCATTGAACTTCCCAAAGTCTGCAGCTCCGTATGTTGGACTGTGCACCATGAGCTCCATCCTCTCTCCATGATACTGACGGAACCAGTACATCCGACTGTAACCTGAACCCTTGGTGTGTGAGCAGTTTATTGTGGCTGATTCACTCGCTTTAGCCCAGCGTGTAGGGGGCTGAGTGACATCATTTGCCCCTGCAACTCCTATAGATAAATAAGAAATCATTTATTCATAATCAAAACATAATCAAACTATTTTGTATTAGAGTTCTTTTATTACACTGATAATCGATCAGGTTTTTGTTACCTTGAATCCAGTAGAGAGACTGAAAGAAGACTAGAACACTGATCATGGTGAGTTTGTAAACGAAGATACAGAATGATCTCAGCTTGTGTACGATGATTCAGATTCTAGTCAGTGGTGTAAGATGTGACATCATAACTCCGCCCACATAGACAATGTAAAAAATACCTTGTTTTAAACTAAATCGTCAAATGTATTTCTGTGTACAGTACAAAATACACTTTTTTACTTAAATGCTGAGTGTCTTTGTGTGGTTTATTGGCTCTAAATCAAACGGAGCCGAGGGCTGCAGATGTTCTGGTTTGGGGGTAACGTGGATCAAATGAAGGTTTTTGTAGTAAAGTGAGCTGATCTACAGCACTGTGTAATAAGCTGCACAGAAATACACAGCGCTGTCGCTCACTGTGAGATTGTTTATGGACAAAGAGCCGTTGTTTCTCCCGTCACCACTCAGTGTGACACTGCAGTGTGCGCAGGATTCTGGATTACAGAACAAACACCAGAACCTGTGGAGAGAAAAAACTTGAAGTTTGGCATCATTACTTCCTTTGTAATCATAAGATATTATAAAAAGCAAAACATAATGTGAATAATGTATTAGTGATTACAGTGTCATTCTAGCGGTGTAAATTCCGAGTGAAAGTGACTCATGATGGAGAATCCAGCTGGAGAAGTGAAATTAAAGCTTTCAGGTAAATGACACAAAACCTTCACCATAGATTTGCCAGTTAACACACAATACACTAACACATTTACAGCTGCATGGAAACTCGGGCATGTTTTGTCTCACAGTAAGAATGAGTGCATGCAGGTGTGCAGGAGCTGATAAGCCTCATGTGATCAAAACTATTTTATACAACCAGTTTATATGAGAGTGTTTTTTGTAAGGGAATGAGAAGCAATGTGTAAATGTTCCACAGAGATATTCTGCACTGGCACCAGGGGTTTGGGAGTTTATGGTTAATGCACCATTACACTAACAGCACACATACAGTAGCTCTGGCCATCGACCCGACATACATGATGTGACATTGGCAAGATGTCATCGAGATGTCAGCATTTAATTGAAAATGCCCAGCAGACGATGTTTGAAGGACAAATCAAACCTGTAGCTTCTGGCCGCTCTGCAGAAGGCCATCGTTAACTACAATATTCATTTATTTCGGACAGACTGCAAATATTTCTCTAGCTAATGTCAAAAAACAACACTGACATTCAAAAATAGCTTCCTAATTTTATGTGTGTAACCTGAAAAGACACAATTCAATTTAAGAAACCGAATGCCATCAAAAAAGAGCTCCAGGAAAATAATGGTGACTGTTTTTTCCCTTTCCAGGTTACTGGAACTGGTTTTACACTGTGCGCCATTTCTGTCGTAACCCACCCGCCCCTCTGGGTTTGAGACCAGCACTGAGGATTTTCCAACAGTAGCAACCCAGCGGTGATGAAGCTCGATGCCCTAACCCTGTCATCAACAACCCAACTGCTACCTAAGCTGGCCCAGCTGTTTAACAGATGTTCTCTTGCTTTGATTAAGTGTCAGAAAATGACTATTGTGCATTAAAGCAAGCCTGTGTATATTTATTTCACCTGTGTGTAGCAACCTCTCTCGTGAGTGCTTGCGCAAAAAAGATACGCGTGGGAGTGGCTTCCAGTAGTGGGCTGACCCAGAGATCGTACCAAACTGAGACATTTCATGAGCTGGGAACATAGAGCAGTACGTTACACATCAGAAGATATCCGTCGATGCTTGACAGATGTTATAAATAGCAGGCCGTCATGGCGCTCTGAGACCAACGTCAGCGGAGTGTGTGTGTGTGTGTGTGTGTGTGTGTGTGTGTGTGTGTGTGTGTGTGTGTGTGTGTGTGTGTGTGTGTGTGTGTGTGTGTGTGTGTGTGTGTGTGTGTGTGTGTGTGTGTGTGTGTGTGTGTGTGTGTGTGTGCTGTCAATTTCCTGTCAAGGTAGCTTATTCCTAATTTAGGGCTTCAGCTGAGGTTGTGGTCCAACAAAATATGTAATGAAGTGAATGAATGAAGTCGCCATACTTCCTGAGGAGCCGATTAGAAGTTTGGAAAACATTGACATCATCATAACACCCCCAATAGAGATAGTTTACTTATTTAAAAAAAAAAAAAAACACACCATATTGTTTTTTATTTCATACTTAATTTAAAACTGATTATTGTTGTTTTATAGAACATTTAATTAAAAAAAAAAATCCGGGAAAGATGCTCTTTGAACATGGTCTCAGAATACAAATATCTGGGAGTTCATCTTGATAACACACCCGACTGGTCGCTCAACACAACGGCACTCTGCAAGAAAGGACAGAGCCGGTTGTATTTTCTGAGACGGCTCAGATCTTTTAACACTGGTCTAATGCAACACCGTTCTACAGATGTTTTATGGAACCGTTTTGGCGAGTGTCATTTTTACGCTGTGGTCTGTTGGAGCTGTAACATGAAGGTGTCAGACAGGAACAGACTGGACAAGGCAATTAAAAGGCCGGATCTGTGCCAGGCATGGAGCGACAAAGAGGAGGATTCTGTCCTAAGTACAGTCCATCTTGAACAATCCTTCTCACCCGCTTTACAGTGTTCTCTCCGACCAGAGGAATACATTCAGCCAGAGACTGATCACCACCAAGTGTTCCACAGGAGAGATTTTCTCCCAACGGCAATAAAATTACACAACTCTGCTCTGTAACTCGTACACCATGTGGATATTCACTGTCAGTAACAATAACACAATAAGACAATATTACATACCAATACAATATGTAATACAATATTAAATATAATAATACATACATATATTAGATTCATGTATTAATTGTGCAATATTTACCAGTGCCCTTGGGTTATATTTAGTGTGCAATAAGGTATTTAAAGAGTACTTACTGTTTTTGGACTCTTTTTATTTTATTGTATTATATTTTATTGTATTTTATTTTATTCTATCTAATTTTATTTTATTTATAATTTTTTCCTTATTTATTACTTTTTCCTTTTTACAAGATAACAACCATGAGCAACTGTAACCAAGAATAAGCAATTTCCCTCTGAGATTAATAAAAGGTCTTTAAATCTTGAATTGAATTTATTTTTTTCTTAAAAATACTTTTTTGAGTCAGTCACATTAACACAAAATGAACTTGATGCATGTTTCTCATTTTTATTTCACATCAATTCAATTTATGCTATATCAATAACATAACACGTCTTTAGATGATGATTAAGTTAAATAGGGTGGAGCCATATTAAGCATTTCAAATGGAGTTTGTACAAAGAGACAGGACATTTACTATGTTATACTGCCCCCTATTGGTGTTGTTATACAGCTCTGCCTCAGCTTTGTAGCTGCTAATGAATAATGTGTTCCACCAGTAAGGCTACTGTACATACTGTATGTAATCTATGCAGTAAATGTGTTTCATCCAAACCGTCAGTGAAGTAAATTACAGTAATGTGTTCTAGCATTGCAGTGATTAAACAGCGCCAGCTCGATATGTTGTAACTTTTGGAGAACGAAACTTTAACCACAAGGACAAATTATACATTGCTTGGGGGAAAAAATCTCACATAAACACAAATCACTAAAATGCATGTACTGTATGTTGATCAGGAAATCTGCCCTCTGTGCCTATGACATGACAGACATGATTGGCGCTTTTAATCCAGAGGTATTAATGTTAAAAAGCAAGTGCTGACTTTAGTTAGAATATTGCAGCGTTATTGAGTAATCCCTCAATTTGAGCATTCATTTATTCATTAATCTTTAGTTATAAATTAGATGAATTAAAAGCATTAATAATAAATACATTATATAATAAATTAGAGCTTTATTCTGGTCAAGGTTGCAGTAGTTCAAAGCTCATCCAAATCATCAATCACATCCATTCACATCTAGAGACAATTTAGCGCAGCCAGTTCAGACACTCATGTGTTTTTGGAAGAAAACTAGAGAACTCCAAGGAAACCCAGCCGGACAAGTAGAGAGCAGATAAAATTCAGCCTCAGGACCAAATCAGGGCATGTAAAGCTGAGAGGAGGCGATGCTGAACCCCTAAATTCAGTACACACACACGGCCGTCTCTTTATTTACTCAAACCCAACCATGGTCTCTGTGCACCAGGTTACTCTCTCTAACAACAGTCACAAAGATTCACTGTAATATGTAACAGTATTAGTGTGTTTTTCTTTCAGTAGAGACTTGTGTGTGTGTTTCGTTTCCTGGAAATGTAATGGGCTTATAATCCACTGGAAGGCAGTGTTGGTCTACACATTTGCTCTTTGTCTTCCCTTATTTATTGCTCCACCAATGCAAAGTGTAACCACAGCTAAGCTTTATTATTATTATTTTTTTGGGGGGAAACAAGGTTTGTTTGTTTGTTTGTTTGTTTGTTTGTTTGTTTGTTTGTTTGTCTGTCTGTCTGTCTGTTTGTTTTTGTTTGTTTGAATCAGATGCACTACATAATTTGCTGTAATCACTAAATAAAATGTATTTTGTTTTTTATTGTTTAATCCCTGTACATGCCATCACAAATTATATGCAAGGGGTGTTCAAGTCAAACTTAGACTTTTCACTTGTGAGTAAAAACTCCCTTTATTTCTCTACGTAATCCCCTTCTACACTAATGCACTTGGATACTGTCAAGGAAGAAAGTTTTCTAATCAGACCGCCTGATTGGCCTCCCAGGAACTCCTTTAATGGCACAAACATGTGGAAATGTCTTAGAGCGAGGTCATGACTGTACGGCGGGTGTGGCTATGACTCCCGGCCGAGTTCATGTAACGTGAAAGTGGTGTTGGTGAATAAGTGTGTGTACGGTTCATACAGACAGATGCGTCTCTTCCCCAAGTTGATGACAAGTTATCCGTTGATTTTAAAGTATTAGGCGTTCCACTCTCTGAATGTTCAAGGGACGACTGTATTGGGCTCCGAGCCACCTTGGCTCAGGATTGTCATTCTGTACAGACGGACAGGCTTCTTTTAAAAGTTTGCATCGTTCAAATGTTTTACCTCGACTAAGAGTCTCATCACCGCACTGTACTTGAAGTCTGAATTGAATCTCAATCAGTTTTACACCTTTAGAAAACCTTAGTTTCGCCACTAATCCCGGTTTGACTTGAATGTCTCTTGCATATTTGTAGAGTAATATGTAAAAATATATGTAAAATAAAGGAGATTATGAGATACGCCTCCTGCTCAGGTCCAATCCAGGATAAACAGCTAAGAGTGTATAGCAATGTGAAATGTTTTAACTCTTAAACACTGATTTTATCTTATATGTTTGATCTACTGTATCACATCTGTGTTTAAAAAATTATATTATATTGCCAAACATTTATTATTGGTTCAATCCCCAATGTTTAGATGTCAGTAAAGAAGGTAACACACAGCGATCAGCAACAGCATTAAAACCAGGTGACAGATGATGTGGAAAACATTGATTATCTCGTTACAGTGCATGGCACCTGTCAAGAAGTGGGATATTTTAAGTGAACTGTAAGTGAGCAGTCAGTTCTCAAAGTTGATGTCTTGGAAGCAGGGATATGGGCTCTCAGGGACTTTGACAAGAGTCAGATATTGATGGTTAGGAGGCGACGTCTGATCATCACCAGAATGACAGGTCCTGGAGGTGTGGCATATGCAGTGGTTAACAGCCACCAAAAGGGATCCAAAGTCCAACTTCACTACAACCAGGGAACTGCAACCTGGTTCCATCACAAAGAAGGACTATTGAACCACAAGTTAACACTGGCTATGTTGCAAAGACGGCAGAATCGACACTGGATCCCAGCGTGCTGTACAGTATATGAGGCTGCAGGCCTGGGGAAGAGAGAGCACCAGGATGTGCTATGGTAAGAAGGGCGAGTCAGCAGAAGCAGTGTGATGCTCTGGGCGATGTTCTGCTGGAAGCCTTGCATTCTGCCATTCATCTAGATGTCCGTTTGACATGTACCTCCTACCTAAATATTCTTGCAGACCAAGTACCTTCATAACAAACAGTACTCTTTAATACTCCTAGCTACAATGCAAACATTTTTCACAAATGGTTTGAGGAACATGGCAACAAGTTCAAGGTGTTAAATTGGCCTCCAGATTCCCCAACCTAATCAGAGTGAGCTTAGGCGCCCTCACCTCAATTTTATTTTTGCCCAAAACAGGTACTTTAATGAGCCATTGTGCAGTTTTTTTATTAGCAGCGAGTATTTAAGTACTTATTTGACCAGTCTTGTGCCAGTGTGTATTATTGTTTAATGTTTAATGTATCACACAATCCTACACATCGCTTAAACTAGCCAGTAGCCTTGCTGTGGAAGTGTGTTGTGTTGTGGTGTTGTTGTTTTCCTTTTATTATATACTATTTACTTTAGAGATGCTTCAAGTTGTAGATTAAATTTTTTGTATGTCCTGAACGGTTCCTTGTAATAAATGCAGAATGATACTGTACCTGCATTTTGTTCATTAAAGCCTGAAAAGGTTTATTTATTTATTTATTTATTTATTTATTTATGTATGTATGTATTTATATCCCAGAGTCTGATTTTGTGATTTGGAAAATGCTTTGCAAAATATATCCTGGAGTACCAGTGCTTCAATTCATGTAAAGTGCATGTAAAAGTCTCCCCCATTTTGGATCTGAATGTTCATGTGATTATTTACACCTTCAAGGCAGCTTGCTTGAACTGCACATCAGTCAATTAACAAATCAGAAATGTGCCTATGATTCCAATTTGGTGTGGAGTCCTTGGTTGCCTTCAGTTCTCTCCCCCTTCTAGATTTTTGCCCTGACAGTGACAAATTACTCCTCCGCTCACTGAGATTGGAAATTAAAAGCATTTAGAGTTGCTCATGCATTTATGCTAATGAGAAATTCAGATATGATTTGCATGCAAAAGAGGCCAGGCTGAAAGCTCATCATTTTCTCTCTCCTTGCTGCTTGCTGCATGTTTTCACCTCCTTTTATTTCTTTATTTCTTTTTTTTTTCTTCTTCTTCTTCTTCTTACAACCATTGCCAGGAGAGAAAGCACCATGTGTATTTAAAATTCGGCCAAAGTTTCATTAGATGTGTGAAATTCTACTATAGCCAGAATATTTATGCAATGTTTAGAAAATCCTGTTAACAGAATGGTAACACATTTTCGCATTAAGTGTTTTATACCTTTTAACAGAGAGGGAGCCAAATGGAAATAGTCTCTGGATGTTACTTCACCCCTAGAAACATTTCAATTTATTTGCATTTTGAAGTCAGTAATGAGGAACATAAATTACTAGACAGGGCTTTCTGTACATACAGTTGCTCTGCAGTAATTAGGACATCTGTGATTGAATATGTGAGTAATATGTGATCACATGAAGAAAAAAAAAAAAACACATGAAGGTACATTTCATCATGTTAGGCCCTGAAATTACATGGGAAAAATTACATGGGAAAAGAAATGCATGATTTGGAAAACAATATGAGTGAACAAACTGAATGAGCCAAAGCAAAAATCACATGTGAGAATGTATGACTGAAAAAAATACACATGAAAACAAATAAATCAGTGAAAATGAATCAATCACGTAACATTAGAAAAGTAAAACATTTAAATAAATAAGTGAAAACAAATAGTGTGATAAAAAAAATTGCAGTAAAACTGGCATTTGATCATAATTGAGTGATTCAACACAGTAAAAATATAGGAAATAATGGAAAGAAACAAATCCCATATGAAATGGATAAACCATGACAAAATTGCACATGATAATAAATAGAAAATGTATTTGTGAAAAGAAATGAATAGTTTTTTTTTTTTAATACATGAAAATGTCTAAATATGAATAATTCGGGGATAAAACAATGTGGAAAAATAAACATATCATTAGATAAATCACAAATGAATGATAAACAAAGCATTAGATATCATGCATGATAAGACATGAATCAAAAATCACATGTGAAGATAAAGGAAGAAATAGTTAAAACTGAAATTAAATCAACAATGACAAAATCAAATGTGGAAAATAAATCATTGCATAATTGATGTGACAATAAATGAATCATAGGAAAAATCACATGAGAAAATACAATTTATTACAAAAATCACATTTAATACAAAATCATATTTGCAATAATAATAAGATGTGAGAACATATGTGAGAATAAACCCCTTATTGGAAATCAAGTGAAATTCAGTTTAAAATCCACAACTTTTAAAAAATCAAATGGTGAATTCTCTAAAAATGTGTATATTTCAAATGTGAAGTTCATTTGACTTTTGCTTAAGCTTTAGAGACTTCCATCCACTTTTCTCATTTAATTTGTGTTTCATTTTATTTAATGGTTTTATGATGCCGTCACTGCAGAACCAGACCTGTTGTTGTTATTTGTTTTAGTACCAGTCTACCAAATTTTTCAACCCCTCTCAAAATCTCAGAAAAAAAAGTCAAGCATTTTTTATTATTATTTATTGCGAAGCCTGTTAGATGCACTCTGTAGTGAAACATAGAGATAAAACAGGAGACCTTCTTATTATAGCTGACGCAAGGTGTCAGGTTGAGTCTCAGTTTGAGTTGCACTTCGATTCCTTTAACGGCAGCAGAGGTTGGAGTGCACTCGGGGAGATTTCTACACTCCCTGAAAGCATTAATTACAGTCTCCTTCAGACAACCTCTATGAACTCATACAACTTTCAAAAGATGCTGCAGTTCTTTAAAAAGATAAAAGGACTTAAAGAATATAAGACTTCAGCTGCAATTACTGGTAAGATGGAGTTACTGCTCGGTCAGCGTGAGAAAACTGAGAAATGTTTGATAAGCCAACAAACAGAATACAAAACATTACTGCAATTATTATTTTTATGCGGAATTCTTATTAAATTGAATACTTTAAATATGTTTCCTTTAAGGTTACGTTAATGAAACAGAGTTTGGCCTGCTGCGTGTTTGTATCATCCTCCCGGTGTATTTTGTTCCTCTGAAGTTTCTTTATGACAGTCCCAGTAACGGATAACCTTGAAGACAGACGCATTAATTAAGACCGAAAATGAAATGCAAGCTTAATTTCTTTTGTGCTGAACATGGTTGCGATGAGATCGGCTTTGAGGTTCAATGTGGTTTGCTTTGATGGAAGGACACGAGCGGCTAAAACACTGAGATGACACTTCTATTTGTCACCGTGTCAGTTCAGGGGAGGAGGTGTGAGCAATTATAAATGTGGTTACATAGCAATTAAAATAGACCACGTTCATTAATAATTTTTGTATGAATTAATCATTTACAGCTGTAATGGTAACTGCTGGTACTGGGTTTCCAATTATGATACTTAATTAGAAATGCCAATACTAAGAAATAATTATGCGCAGGAATATATTAGCACTTTGAAATAGAAGATGCCACTTCATTTATTTAAGTCTTGGGTTGTTTTTGTGCCGAACACTGGAGTTTGAGCGATTCTGGACTTGTTTTGGGAATCATCAGGGCAGTTCTGATTTCCAGCAAACTAATTCCTTCTGAAGAATTAATAGATTGCACAGTGTATGAAAAAAAAAATGGAGGACTTTACTCTAGGAACCAAGGTTCCCAGTCAACATCCTCTTTCATATGGGTTTCTCTGGGTTTTGTCTGCCTCCCTAAATTGGCTATTATATATTACACACCCATAACTATAATTGTGATCCCATCAAGACTCCTAAACACAATTAAAATCTTTCTGAATATGAATCAATGCATGATTAAAGATTTTTTTTCTCAACAACTGATTCTCAAAAGTACATTCAATGCTGCTCGCTTACATATAAGGCCATTTTTCTAAGTTGTTGTCAGTTTAAATACTTACATGTATTTTTCATCCACACACCTACAGGAAATTCCATTTCTTCTAAAAAAAAACCCTTACGATTGCAACTCTAGATTTGAACCAGGAAACATGATATAACCGTTTCTTCTAAGCCCAGAGGACCATCAGCGCATGGTGGAGTCTATGGTGGATGTAATACAGCTGAGCTCCATGTAAAGAAACCAGAAACATTGGCTTTGTTCATTATTCATTTCTCTTTAGTCACTGATTTATGTTGGTCAAAATGAGAGAAGCTGGGTGAGGCTTTAACACACGAGTCGTCAATACCATCTTTTTTCAACTAAAGCAAAGGTTCATGTCCTTGAGCTGCACACAAGGTTATAATTCATCTTCAACATCCACACCAGATTTAAGGTCTCACTGAAATCATATTCCAAAAAAAAAAAAAAAAAAAGAACATATCTACTTTTTCCAATTATAAAATTACAGTAAACCAAATATAAACATCTCATATAGTCTTGTCTGTTGCCTGATCATTTAGCAAAAATTAGTGATTGAAATCATCTGCCAGTAAAAAAGGCTATTAAAGTTTGCGATTCATTAAGGAAGGGCTTGACATCGGTTCAGTAATGTTATATATTTGGATTAATGTCATCTATTCAGGAACCTCTGTAGTCCAACTAGGGACCGTGGAGGCCAATTGTGACCGTTGTACAGTGTTTATTCAACAGCGTTAGAACCTCCGGTCGACATTCACACGCTATGGGCAGTTTGGGAGCGGCAGTTAGTCTGATCAGTGTCTTTGGACGATGAGGGCAAACTGGAGGACCATCCATGTGGCCTTGAGATCTGGATTAAAAATCATCAGTTTCGTGTTGTTATGATCCTCTAGTTATTTTTGCTTACAGTGGTTCACCACCACATTACAGTAATTCATGGGTAATTCATTATGTAAAGAAGTTATTCTGCTCGCGCTCCGGTCCGAGGTGTCTTTGTTGAGCGTTGATTTGAAACCGACAGCCATTGTGTCGGCTCTGTCACTGCGCGGCCTCTACTGCCCCTGTGTGGACAAGTCTAATAAAGATTCATTACATTCCCGTTCTGAAAGCTCCGATCCATGTGGTCACACACAGGCGTCAGATGTTACAGTACAGTCTGTAGTGATTACGCTTCAGGAGTGAGATTACTGTATGTACAGGATACAGGATCACATGATTCATGTGACGGTTACTCAGGAAGATCTACATTATATTAGATATCAGAACTTCTTCTACTAAAAGGGACATTGTTCACTGCTCAGACAAACGCTTGCACATTGTCACTCTTTAAATGATTTTGATACATTTATTATGACTGTAGTGTTACGTCCTTTTGTGTTCCATAAGAATTGGCTCCCAAAATGTAAACCACTAATTTGGGTTGTTGTGTATTTTTAAAGTTCATTCATGGTATAGTTCTACATACATGTTTTGAGGGAGTCCTTTAAGTTCACATTTCACATTCATTTCCTGGTGTGTCACAGTGATGTAGTGATTAGCAGTGTGGTCAAGGGTTCCTCAAGTGTGTGTGTGTGTGTGTGTGTGTGTGTGTGTGTGTGTGTGTGTGTGTGTGTGTGTGTGTGCATGTTCTTCCCGGCGATTGGTGGTGGTGGTGTGTGTGTGGGGGGGGGGGGGGGTGTCCTCTGGGTCCTCTAGTTTCCCCCCACAGTCCAAAGACATGCAGATTAGGCTAATTGGTGTTCCCAAATTGTCTGTAGTGTGTAAATGAGTGAGTGTGTGTTTGTGTGTGTGTGTCACATTGTCCAGGGTGTACCCCTCATACCCAAAGTCTCTACTTAAATAATGAAATAAATCAATCAATTTCCTGGCTTGTGTAGCCAAACATCTGTCATCCTTATGTTGAAACTTCTTCTGTTTTCTCTACAATGATGGATGACATTTTACAACCTTATATTTTATAACAATATTGTCAGTATTGTCCAATTAAAGTTAGAGGTTTACCTACTAATAAAAGGTATTTAAAAACACGTTCTCTTTTAAGAAAGGAAAATATAACTTAATATTGACTTGTTAACGGGGCTTAATTAATAAGCTTGGAAAAAGATGTTACCTGCTGTAACATAAGTGTTAATAGAAACTAACTTCATGATTGTACCATGTTAAATTTAGCTATAGGCGGTTCATGGTACAATGTAAAATTCTTTGAAATTATTGAAATAATGATTAATCCTTTTTTGTGGTCTGTAAAAATAGAACGCTACAGAATTAGTTGTTTGTGGAATATAATGAACAGTGGGAAGGTAACAGTAACCCTGCGTCACGTTGCTCTGCATCACACCAGTGTGTCACTGATTATTTTCCTAGAATTGCACGTTTCTTTTTATTAGCTGCACTGCATAATCAATAAATAATAATAAATGCATACTTAAATATATCCCTTTTTTGTTTTAAATTCAAATAAAGCAAATATTAGATTATTAAGCTTATTTATTGACAAATTATTCTTCCAGAAAAATAAATGCTTAAAAAAAATTTTTTTTTAAATATATTAACAAAAATTATCTTCTAAATGGACCAGAAAGTAACACATAAAAAAAAAATCTCAAAATAGGTTTGCTTTGTTTTAATAGTATATTAAGAAATCTTGTAGACTGGATTCAAGATATTTTCAGTTGCTAAGACATCACTTCTTCTTGTAGCGCAATTTAATTAATGGGTTTCTGGGGGGGACAGAGACGGAACTGAATCAAAAGCTTTTTTTTTTCTTTTTTTTTCCACTGAAGACAAGCTCTGCTTTAAATGTCTGACTTGGCTACATGGAAATAAAGCATATTGAAAAAAGTCACATGATTATTGTACATTGCCCCATGAACCTATTTTACAAAATTATCCCCGAAGATCCGTGTTAAATTCAGTCGGATCTGCCATATAAAACAGTTCAGCTGATATTATTGCGAGAATTTATGAAGGATCTTTTTCTCCTGTATTAGATATTGTGCTTTAGTCCATACCCCTCTGCTGAGCTGCTGATGCCGTCGGATGATGGTGTTATCCTGAGTCTAGAGGAGCAGGCTTTCAGTAAATCGGATCAATATGATTCTCCTGATGCACACACATCCAATAAGTCCTTGTTAATGCTCACCTGCTTTTTCTCTGTGTGACTAGGAATGGAAGCAGTCTTGCATTCACATGTTCCATCTGGAAGTGTTCATTAGTTCTTTCGGTCTTAGGACGAATAGAGAGTGTAGACGCTCGTTTGATTTTAATGAAGTTTAAACAATCTTGTGAAAACACCTGTTGGCTGGCATGCACTGGAATAGAGGAGAACTTGAAAGAGGTACCGGCTCAAAGGGACAGTCCGCTCTAATGATAGCATCAATCCCAGTGTTACACACTTGCTGAAAGCGCACATGTGACAGGCTTCTAATTAGAATCCAGCATTTTCTCAAAGCTCTAGTGTTATTGAAGTTTGTGCTGTTTAATTACTTTGCAACTTACTTTTTTTTTTTTAGTAAGACTCCCCTTTTTAAGATTTTAGTTAAAATTCTTTAATGATACTAAAAGCTGCTTACATTTATTACTGTATGCGTGTTCACTGTATAATGATGATTGTGTGTGTGTGTATGTGTGTGTGTGTGTGTGTGTGTGTGTGTGTGTGTGTGTGTGTGTGTGTGTGCGTGTGTGTGTGTGTGTGCGTGTGTGTGTGTGTTTAGGAGACTCTTCTGTTCCCCAACTATGTACAGTAGTCCTGCATATAAAGCCATTTGTATAATATGCCTTTTGTTGAATGTGGAATTTGGAGACGAAGTGAAACTGAGGATGATTAGGGGTTACTGTAAAAAAAAAATAGCCAAAAATGTTAGCCAAAAAATATATAAGTATACACACTTCAGAAAAAGAAAAACTCTATATACAGTATGTGTGTATATACTACAGTAATGTGTATATTTAAGATTTCAAGGTTCTTTACTGTTATTATAGTAAGTAAAGCAAAATGATAAATGAATCTTTTAATTCTATGTTATTTTTAACACAGTAATGAAAATCATCTGATCCTGGCAGGTAACTGGAAATGCATTACTGTATGCCCTAAGAAGCAATTAGCTGTAAAAACTGATATTAACTAGCAATTGTGGGGGGAAACATTGTGCAGTTGCATGAGAATACCGCACAAGTCCCAAATGAGTTCTATTAACTCACAATTGCAAGATGAAAGGATAAAAGGTCACAACTGTGCACTCGTTTCTTTATTGCAAGATAAATCTTTCTCATATTTGCTGGAAACAATCTTCTATATGATCGGGAGAGTGTGTGTTCATTTGGCAGAATTCATTTAGCAAGTGGTTTTCACGCAACTATTATTAAATCTATGTTCCCAGAGCGCTTTCATTGTTTTTTCGTATCGTGGTGGCCATGGGTTTGGAAATTTTTTGACTTGACTGATGGTTACTGCGGCTGCCAGAAAGCTGTTCCAGATCATTCCTGGCTCTGACAATCTTTATAAATCTGTCCATTTCTTTCCTATTTTATACAAATGAAACTTGGACATGCTATGCGGTGTGTGTGTGTGTCATTCAGCCCCACATACAGTACGCTTCAAATGTTTATCCTCCTGCTGTTTTGGCAGGGTTCGACTGAATACATGAATATAAGTTTAGGTAAAATTATAATGTTGGCCTTTGTGTGTCCTGCAGTTGGCCTGGTTTTTGAACATGTTACTGCTAGGTGCTGAGAGCAGAATAAAGAAGCCATGCTGAGCTGCTTGCTCTGTCATACAGAAACACCTCAGACAACCCCTACCTGTGAATGGCTGCACTTTATCAGAGAAAAGCAAAAGAACACTCCATCTTAACCAAAGGAGAAACAGCACTCGCCCAGGCAGTCTGACAGGCTAAATGGAGGCAATTGCATGAGTGGCAAGGGAAAAAACATGCAGCTACATATCGGCTGGCTCGAGTGTCTGGGGTCTAGACGCCTCCGCAACAAAGGCGAGATGAAATGGCCTCACTGAGCCTCCATTAGTGTTAAGCTATAAGAGCTGACAACACGTACTGCCAGTCGGCTTTAAAGCCTTCAGCTTTCTACCTGTGCCTTATGGCGTGTGGTTATACCGCAAAAAAAAAAATGCATTAGATCATCTATCTTTGTATGTCAAGCCTAATAGCTAAAAAAAAACAGCTTCTAATCTATGGTTAATCAGCTGAATGTTTGTCTATGAGGTTTAGCAGGAATGGAAAAAAATACCATTCTGTTGATTAGCATTAACAACATCTCCATCATTCAATAGTCCATGTGTATGATGTCACATGCTTTAAACAAAAAGGAAGATAAGGTAGCGTAGCTTGCAGTGGGCGGACTTGGTGTTATTTTTATGCTGTATGCGGTCAGGTCCATAAATTTTGGAACAAACATTTGTTTGGTAAATGGCTTGATCACTGATTTTGAAATAAAACACTCGAGACATGAAAGTCAAGACTTTTTTTTTTAAGTAAAATAAAGACATAAAGAATAAAGAAAATTTAAAACCAATTGACATTTCCATGGGCGACGCTGTGGCCTAGTGGTTAGCACTGTCGCCTTGCACCTCCAGCGTCCGGGTTCGATTCCTGGCCAGGCTCGATTCCCGTCTCTGTATGCATGGAGTTAGCATGTTCTCCCCGTGGTTGGTGGGTTTCCTCCGGGTACTCTGGTTTCCTCACGCAGTCCAAAGACCTGCAGGTTAGGCTAATTGGCGTTCCCAAAGCCCATCTCAGGAGATTTAGGGCATGGGCACCCATCACAGGGCACACACACACACACACACCATGGGCAATTTGGGAACAACAATTAGCCTAATCTGCATGTCTTTAGACTGTGAGAGAAACCAGAGTACTCGGAGGAAACCCATCAAACACGGGAGAACATGCAAACTCCATATATACGGAGACAAAAATCGAACCCGGACCCTGGAAGTGCAAGGCGACAGAGTAGGCGACTCCACCTACTCTCAGAACTATGTTCTGTTATTCTGTACTATCAGAAGTCCCGGTTTGACTTGAACGACCCTCATATTTACACTGCCTGATTTTAAATGCTGTTCAAACGATTTATTAAATCTGATTGATTTTGCAGTGCACCATGCCTTGTGTACTTCTCGAGACGCTGTGTGCCGTGTTTTGATGTCACCATCGTTATCACAGAGGACAATATTCAGCAGAGGACAATAATAACGCTGAAGGCCACTATCTCTCCTCATCTCACTGAAGTGAGAGGGGAGAAAAGAGCCAGTGTAGCATAGCAGAGTGCTCTCTGTGTTGAAAAATTCTCTTGTGGCTATAAATTGGCTTTCAGAAACAGAGCAGAAACCCTATTGTCCTTTACCTTTGAGGTTGCATGTCATTTCTCAGTAGCTCGCAGATTAAGGTCAAGTGGTGCGTTTTGTCTCTCCTTTGAGCGGAGAGTGAGAATCTGAAGGCCTGTACAAGAGCTTTCCCATCCATCCCCGGTGCTGCTCTGAAGATGCGGCTTGATAATAGCACGTTGGCGAAGTGCCAGAGCTCTCCTTCGGACGGCGCTGTGCTTAGACGTCTCTCTTCAGCTTCTTGTTGATGAACGAGCTCAAGCGTGAACTTTATGCAGCAGTTTTATGGATTTCTTCTCATCGATCACAAGTCCCTTTTGTTCGGTAAATAACAGTAGAGTTTATTCAAAATAGTTGGTGTTTTATTTTGCTGCGTTGACATTTAAGTATAGGCACTAGTCAATATTGTAACCGTGGATTGTTTTACCATTTAAACTCGCCGGAGCACTTGATAGGAAGTTTATTCATCTCAGTGTAGTTACACATCTGAATAAGACGCTTTAATAGGGAATAAATTATAAGTTAGAATTATGCATCGGCAAACATTGATGTGTGACAATGACTTTAAGATGTTTATAGTTTAAGTAGTATAGGTGTGTTCAAGTCAAACTGGGACTCTGATAAAATTTCCCATCAATGAAGGCGTAAAAGCGACAAGCGACATACGGTGACTAGCTGAGGTGTAAAGTAACGAATGACGTTTACTCGCGTTACTGTAACTGAGCAGTTTTTTTTTGTCTACTTCTACTTTTTAAAGTAGTTTTTAAAATCTGTAATTTTACTTTTACTTAAGTATGTTTTGTTTGAAGTATTATAATTCGCTACATTTTAAATCATATTCGCTACTGAGTAAAACAAATGAATGAAAATGAAAAATAATAAAAAAATATTCTGCTTTGTATTAATGCCTGGTTGCGCTCGCGCGCGTGTCTCGTGTCCTGGTCGCGCGCCGCACCAGACTCCACTGCAGGTTTTCTGACTGTTTCCCCACATCGGCATCTACCTGACGTTCCACACGGCCGCTTCCGCCCTGAGAGTGACGTCATCAACCAGCGCCACCGTATATAAACCGGAGAGAGACGCGGGAAAGAGGAACAAGGTTGTGATTCTGGCGTTTTGATATTTGGTTGTGACTTTTTGCCTCCCATTGACTTTGATTATTGCTTTTGTTGCTCTTTGTATATATTTGTAGATAATTTCACTGTATGTTTGTGCAGTCAGCAGTAGTAAGGGTTTGGCTGCCATTTATTTAGGGAAGAGGGAATTTATTCACTGGTTTTGGTTTAGGGAGTCAGCGAAGGTACCTGGATTTGTGTTTGTGGGTTTTTTTTTTTGCAGGTTATCTAACTATTAAATATCAATACCATTTAGTTGATTATTTTGGCCTGGATCCACCCTGAATCTGATCCTCCTCCTGTGTGTGTTTGTGTGTGTGTGTGTGTGTGTGTGTGTGTGTGTGTGTGTGTGTGAAGCAATACAAAGCTCATTATTTCATCAGTTAATGACTGGATCTAGTTCTTTCTGCCATATACCACCATTTCCATACAGTTTATAATAGAATCCTGAACCGTTCCTTTGCTGTGCGGCCGACACTAGACTGGGACGTGACGCCATATTTAAGTGACCACAAGAAAGACAGCAGCTTTATTATGCAGGTGTTCCTTCAGTTAAAAATAACTAGTGTGAGGTTTATATCTGCTCATCTTTTTTGAACTACTGTACACTAGATTGCCTCATCACACCCCGCTGTTAAAAAAAAAAAAAAAAAAAGTTTTTTTTTTAAGTTACTCAGTAACGTTTACTCTGAGTAAATTTATGAGCTACTTTTTACTTGAGTAGATTTTTATAATGGTAACTTTACTTGTACTTCAGTAAAATTTCACTGCCGTAACAGCACTTTTACTTGAGTACAAAATTTTTGTGCTCTTTCCACCTCTGGTGATGAGACAATTAGTCGCAGTAAAACGTGCACGGTTCAAACGTTTTAAAGAAGGCCGTACGCCTGTGAATGTGGATCCCGGCCGAGGTGGCTCGAAGCCCACTGCAGTCGTTCCCGTGAACATTTAACGAGTTAATCGCTCTCGGGGAAAAAAAATTACGATGACGTGAAAGCAGACAAGCTGAGAAGTTTTTACTGAGAAGGAAAAAAACGAGTTTCTCCTCTCAGAACTGTGTTCTGCTATTTTGCACAATAAAACACATGGTGTAAAACTATTAGGTATACGTTCAAATGTGAAATAGGAGACTTTAAATACGGCTGCATGCATATGCAGGAGCACAATGACAATGTACACTAAATACTCATCATCTGCAAGAAAACGTTTCAGAAGAGAGAGGTTATATTTACACGTTGAATTCTTTTCTTGTACAATTACATGGATTTATGTATTATTTATATGTTAAACTCTGACATTTAATGACTCGCTTTAACTTGCCGTGGATGCTCTAATGGTTTGCTGTAGATCTGCACCTAAGGACTACTGCAGTGATGATAAAGACAGAACTATTTGGTTTACTCTTCTACAGCTGTGGACTCTAATGCATGATAATCTCACTGTCCTTGAGAAGATGGGTTTCCTTTTGAATCTGGTTCCTCTCAAGGTTTCTTCTTCATGTCAGCACATGGAGTATTTCTTCACCACTGTCATCTCAGCACCCACGAGGCACAAGAGAAAAGCATCTGTTGCAGCTGGAGATTGGAGAGCGCCAGTGCCACATCTATCTACATCCAGGAGCCAAGGGAGAAAAATTGGCCGTGCTGTCTCTTTCTGGGCGGGATTGCATTCTTTCTTTCCTGTCAATCATAGTGGAACTAGCCAGTCTGGGTGATCACGTGTCCTGTATGTGTGTAATACTGCATGTGCAGTAATTTGGAAAGAAGCATTTGAGTGGCTTTGGGAAACATATGTTAGCCTTCAACCTCCAAAATGTATAAAATAAAAATAAAAAAAACACAGGACAAAGGCATAGAGTTTAACATATAATCATTTTTTAAATAAGGTGACAAACATCATCAGATTTCAGGAAGGGAAAAAATGAGCACCTCACATATTTGGTATATTAAACATAAAAAAATAACAGAAATGCTGTCTGACGCGTATCACACCCGCTCTCAATAATACTGCAATTCGAATCCCCGTCTGCTTTTTGCCTTATACAATAGAAATCCTGCATCTGCAAGGCCCTTTGGGGTGGAGGGCCGCTAAACCCCAGAGTGTGCGCACTCCAAGGCCTCTTAAATGACACACATTATCACCTGCTTAGGAATGATGGAGCACCTCTCATTAACCATAGTGGCAGCTTCACTGGCACGGGAGCGAAGAGGGAGAAAGAGCTCAGATTACCGATGGGGCTCTGAGGTAGAATCCTGTTACTGCGTTTTGGAAAGCCTACACAGAACTGCTGAGCTTCAAGTTTTATCGCCTACATAATATGCAGTCATTATCTCTAATGGTTCTCAAGCCCTGGTGTGCTGCTGTTTTTGGCTGCAAAGTTCCCCGAAGCCCACAGCTCAGAGCAAACATCAGACGATGGAGCGAGCCCAGAGGCACACAGGTGGTCTCAGCCTGCAGATATTGTGCTTGGATCATGTGCATTTTCGAGAGCATAGGGCAGAGTGTGGAGTTTTGGATTCGCTAAAATGCTTGTTTGCCATTTTATCTTTACCTCAGCACTTCTTTCAATTAGAAGCAGCTTAGACAAAACTTTTTCTGTTTTTTTTTTTTTTTTTCACCTTTTTGGGCGTTGTAGTGAAGGGAGTGAATGTGATTTAAAGTGATATCTAAAATTTATATCACAGCTGTCAGTGTCTGGAATTCTCCCTTAACAATCAGTGTTTTGTTTGGGATTTTGATGATTTGAGTCCTGGCTTCACCCGTCCTGTCACCGGTCTGTGCACACACCCGCCTGTTCCTTCACCCCTGCTATGTATCATGACTATGATTTCTGTGTCTTGTATTATTTTGCATCATATGTCCAAAGGTATGTGGACACCAGACCATCAGATATATTTGTGCTTATTCCTCAAGTTATTGCCGCAAAGTAGAAAATGCAACGTTTGTTTAGGATCTTTATATTTGCTGTCGCGTTACTTTGAAAGAAAACATTGTTCACCGTAGTCGGAGTAGAAGAACATGAGTCTCCTCCACCATGTCCTCACTGAACAACTTTGAGATGAACTGGAGAGCTGACAGAACCCCAGACCTCCTCGACCAACATCAGCCCAAGAACAGAGTCACTAAAACAGCATACGGGGACTAAATCTGGAGTGGGAAGCTCAGGACTAATAATCATAATCAGGACGTCTTTTTCTTCTAGAACACCCCTATTCTGGATGTTTTAATGCTTTAATAATTATTACTTTAGTTTAACACTAATCATTTTTCTAACAACAGCTAATTCACATGGACGTTTAACGTAGGTACATGACATATTTTATTATATGCCTAATAGAAGATAGATTTTAAATAAAATATGCGTTTTAACAAATAATACTTTAATTAAAACCAATCTTATTTGTATTGCGTATTTAACAATAGTTGTTGTCACAAAGCAGCTTTACAGGATCAAAAGAAAATGAGTATGAAATGTGTGAGAAAATATGTATGAATCACAATCATCAGATATTCAGATCAGATATTCATATAATCTTAAGTCTTGTGCTGGAGTTTTCTTTACCATTACTGACTTTACCATTAAATTTTTACCAAAAGCTTAATGAGCTTTCCACCATAGTAGATTTTTAGATATGTTTTATTATTATTATTATTATTATTATTATTATTATTATTAACTATAATAAATAAACTATAAAGAATATAAATTCTGCCAAGAGAGTGACAATAGAAACATGACGCTGCACAACGTTTCCACCATAATTGTAACTTAAATGGTTATAATGCATTATGTGCATTGTTCAATAGTAACCAAAAATTGTTACCATTACCAAATTACTGCTGTAAAAGAGAATTAAAACACTGTTATACTAATTAAATGAACCTGTGATAATGAACCTTCACTCTGGGTTGCATCGCATCTCCCTGCCCCATTGTTGATTTTCCTAAAACAACCCGCATTTACATAAGAAGCAACATTCTCTAATTAGAAACAGACAAACATGAGTAAGCAAAAGTCATCTATAATAAAAAAAAAAGTCATCCATATTTTATGAAGCATTCATGCCGTAAGGTCAGAGTAGTTGCACTGATGATCTAATCACTATCTAATCTCTGTGTCACTAATATTGACTCCTCTCGCTTTGTCCTCTTCTACTCCTCCTGCGCTAGGCTGAATGACTGACACATCATCGTTCAGGTTTTTGCACACTGCAGTCCCGCCCCTTTCTTCCCGTTCCAAGTTGTTCTCCTGCACACGTCCTGATTGTTCAGGCCAATCTCGCGAATGCAAGCGGGACCAAATAGGATGTAATTGCTGTGGTGGGATGATTATAACTGGAAACTAATGGTTTCCCAACACCAAGGTCAGCCAGGGTTTAATTAGAAGAAACACAATCAGCGTCACTTCCTTTACACTCGCTTGTTGTCTGGTTCTCTGCCAAGACCCGGCTCCCCAAAATAAACGGGTACCAAAAATGAAAACGCTCCATTTCTGTCAGAACGGCGATTGTTCTGGCAGATCAGCTCCTGAGGGGTTTTGTTTATAAATGAGCACACCGTCTCAGCTGATACTCATTTGATACACTGCATTCTTTTAATATGGGAAGCACGTGACTGCCTATTGTGACAACTGAATCAACCTTTCTAGTGTAAAAAAAAAAAAAAAGTATTTCAATGAATTTCATTTCATCGAATTCAATTTGATTTTAGATTTTATATTGATTTTGATCCAATATTATTTTTCCAGGAAAGAGAATGACTATTCTTAATCATCTCCATTATCCACCTCTACTGTCCTCCTCCATGAAGAGCGACTGCTGAGCCAAGTCTTAAATGTAGAAAACGAGGAGCAAAACGAGCCTCTCGCTGGAATCAGATCAAATCTCGGAGCCGTCCAGCTCAGTGAAAGGCCACTGCAGCTCTAACAAGCATGGATCAGACGCTGCAATTGAATTCTAATTCCTTTTCCGACCATTAGCTTGTCCGATTTGCCGTTCGGGATATTTCTTGCTCTCCCTCATGCCTTAGATTAATTCATTACTTCGCACCGAACCCCGAATTATATTTCACTTTGGCTTCTCAAATTGGGTACATTAACATTTCCACTCTGAGAGCAGGAAATTCAGGATTATGGCAATGCTTCGCCTTTCGTCTTCATGTTTTATTTATAGTGAGTGATTTTTTGCGAATCAACAAGCCAACGACGGAAATCAGTTTAGCTGTATTGACCAAGCCTCGACTCGACAACCTTCTCTCCCTATTATAGCCCGAATGTTCGTGCTGACTCGTAATGAAGGTCCTGGTGCACACGCAGCACAAAGCATTCGATATCTTCATTACGGGCCTCATTATACAGGTTCTTCCGACTTAGCTTGCGGTGCTAACCTGACTAGTCGAAGAAAGGATTCTAATCCTTTAAGAGCGGATTCAAAATGTGTCTTGCTCAGCCCTTCGGCTACTTGTTGAGGCTCGTCGACCTTGATTCTGCTGACATGAGGCCCCTTAGCTCGGCCGTGCTCACACACTCGCATGCACAGGCTTCTCGCCTCAGTCTTTTCTCACACATTTGGGGCCTGGAGACACAAGACAGGTCCTGTTTAAAATGCGAGGTGTTTCCTGTGGTGCGTATCGATTGGTTGAAGCTGGCCAGGTCCCACACTCCCTGGCAGCGGTAGCCATTCATCATGTCAGGCAGCCATGACTGGGGATTCAGGCTTGCCACAGTCCTGTCATTACTGCCCAGAGCAACGCCACTTCCCTGACTTATGAGCTCGACGCCTCTATTTGTTCCCATGGAGGTGACTCTCTCCGTGCACAGCCATGTGTGCATAACACCCAGGTTTTCACGTCTTCTGTGGGATTTGCTGATGAAAAGTAAACGACCATGTACGTTGTATCGTCATGCAAATGTAAAACCTTTTGAAATTACCATATGCTGCTTGCCGGTGAGCCTGAGTGTGTCCTTAACTGACAATTGGAATTAAAAAGAATTTAATAACTGCTTTAATTGGCTGTCTCTCAGGAGGGTTCATCATTCCCCTGTATGTTCTGACACGGAATATTTTTTTGAGACCGCTCCATCATTTGAATCTATTTTGAATAATGATTTACGAGAGGTTTATCGTATGAATTATGCTGAATTGTTTTCCATAACATTTGAATAGAGAGCAGTCAGTATTCATTCAAGTGTGCATCGACTTTCTCGAAGACATCTGATTGATAAATTCTGAAGCGATCGGAAGACGCGTAGTAGCGTCGCCGAGGTTAGGCGTGACAAGGACAGGCGACGGTTCAGCGTCGCATTCCTGTTAAATAACCTTTGACAGAAGGATTTCATTGTCTCTCGGGGCAGGATGTAATCAGATGTGAGGCAGAGCCACACTGAGGTAAATAGGACATGGCTCTGCGGGTGAGAAATCTAACCTTGCACACATTCTCTCGCTCTCTCTCTCACCCTCCCTCTCCATCTTGGGGTTTCATGGTCTCCGCTATTTTCTGTTTTCGCTCCTCAACCTTTTTCTTTTTTTTTTCTTTCTTTAGAGGACAGAGTCTGGTAATTGCTCGAATGCCTCCCCATATTCACTCTATTCGCCTCTCTATGGATGCATCCTCCGTGCTGACATCCAGAAGCAAATCCCATCCAGGGAGACGAGGCTCACTGGGGCGATTCTCTAAATTCATTGCAGCGTAATCCTCTCAGGCGCTCAGACTTGCCCTGACTCTCCTGCTGCCAGGGGCCCGGCCCCATTAAGCCGCTCCCGCTCACTCTTATTCCCAGCTAAAGCGTCCTTTTTAGACCTAGCCGCTGCGCTTTTGTCTTTCCTGGCTCCGGCTGTGGCAGACTGAGAAATCATGCCCTTGCATGCTTACTTACAAATGTGCGTCTCCATTCACGGGACATGTCATTCCATGGCCCGCAGAGAGGGAGAGGCATGAGACTTATTGTCCCGCATTACGCTAAATGACAGAGGCTGTCTGAATGACGCATTCAGGATGTGTGCTGCTATTTGTGAGCGTTCAAGGCAGAGTCACAGAGATGGTGGGCAAAGCCAGGAGACACATAGAGCAATTTGGCTGAAAGGACTCCTGCCTAAAAGAGAGATGGTGTGAAGGAGGCAGAGGAAAGGCACGGCGCTTTGTTTGTAGTGTGCACGTTTTGTGTTGTCCTTGGGCCCTGTTCTGCTTCATTACCCCCCTGACATGGACAGGCTGCTCCCTGGACAGCCATAAAGACATGAGTGTCCTCTCTCTAAAGACAGCCTGAGCCAGACTATGTCTTGACAACCCCCCCACCCACACACACACACGTAAACACACACGTACACACACTAGTCACAGACATTCCCCCACCAGCTCGCATCACCCTGGAAACCAGATTCAAAGATGGGGCTTGTGACTTACGAGAGAATGTGAATATTTTCTATAGTACAATAATACTGGGTATGTTTTTGTTTGTTTGTTTGTTTGTTTGTTTGTTTGCATTAAAGAAGAATCCACACATGTATATTCATATACCAAAGCTTTAAAAGTTGACTTGTGATGCAATTTAGACATTTCTTCATTTGGCAAAAAGCTTGAATGGTGTCAATTCGAAGTGTCATTTGTTGATCATGTCAATTTTACCAAGAAATCTGATGAATCTGAAAAAGATTTAGAATTCTCTATGGTTGAGTTTAATTTCTTTGCCTTCGTTTGTTTGTTTTAAACACTAGGTGGATGGTAAATTGTCAGCTGCTGTCATTAGCTAGCTCGTACTCAACATCCAGATTTCCTCGGTTGCCTAGCAACAAGACGTGTTCTCAAGACGTGAAAAGTAAGCGCATCGAGGTTAAAGCAGGAAAAGTTTAACTACGAGTCTTCTGCAAACAAATGATTCAAATTCGATTCAGCATCACAGTTCTCTTGACCAAAGCTGGCACTTTTAGCCAATCGCAAGGACGAACAATCAAAGCGCCCGTGTTAAGTCGAGACTGCAGACAGGTCGGCAGGTGCGCCGATGCCCAGGAGATGTGCCCACTCTGACCGGCCATTCTGCATGATCTGCCTTTAAAGAACGAGTGCCACCATGCCACAGGATGACGTGTCACCAGGCTGCAGTCTATGAAGATCCCCCTGCTGATTGATGACATTTGCTGGCTCGCATCCTGCTCCTCTTGACGAAACCCCTATCGCTCAGACCAGCGTTTGTTCAGATTAAGTAGGTGACCCGTTGTCTTTGGGAGATGCTCTTTGGCAAAGCTTCAGAATATTAAATGTCTAGATCATATCGGTCGTAGCTGTGACATTGTATTGGAAGAAGTGCTCCCAGCAGCACTTCAGATCAGATGAGTGCTGAATTCTGAATTAGTCCTGGTATTTTCTTATACAAACACGCTTTCATAACACGTCCTGGCTTTTTATTTCAACAATGGATTTAATCCGATGCTTGTCACAAACGCATCTTTGTGCGCTAATGTGGTGTATGTTTTTTTTACCGATCCTTTGCTATCCGAGAAGCGCATATTCTAAATGTAGGACACTTTCTGAAGCCCATAATAGACAACTCTTCTCTTTGTCCCAGAGCATTTACAAAGCACTTCATATTTCTCCTATAATTGGCTCCCATTTCTCATTGACAAACAGCGGGGATCTTCTGCTGGAGACTCCTCCATTCCGCCTCCTCAGTGTCATTGCTTGGTGGTAATAGGCTTGGATAGTGTGTGTTCTCCAGAGGCCTTGCTCATGCTTTGCTGCTGGTGGACACTAGGGAGGCAGTGTACTTTTCACAGGCTGTCTGGGCAATTTAAACCTGCCTCGGGCATGTAGATATTACTCCCTGGTGATGCGGCCGAAAATTAATGGAAATTGTTTTAGAGGGATCATTATTAACATTCTCCTTTGGATGCCCTTTTGATATAATGCTGTGGCTTCCATGCTTTCCCCACCAACCCTGCTAGTGTAGACACATCTTCTGGGAGGAAGTCTGTGTAGTTCACTTTGCATGAACAAATATGAATTATTATGCAGAAAATTTGGCAGATCCCCCCCCCCCCTCTCCCCCCATACCCTGCTCCTGTATAAATGCTGGTTGTGCTGAATAGAGTATAATAAACGTAATGTTTACATTTGGATGACAGGATTTAAAGAATGCGGTCTTGATGAAGTTAAGGTCATGACTGGGGAAGTAATTTCATCACCCTAATAATCACTTTACTGCCCTGAAATGGACTACATTTAGGCTAGATGAAGAGCAATCTTTGCTTCAGGCCTCGCAGAAAGGAAGTAAATATCACTTATGTTCCCCCTGGCAAAAAAAAAAAAAAAAAAAAACCCTAGAATATTTAAATGTGTAGTAATAGAATTGACATTTCACAGTTCATTATGCAGCTGGTGACCTTTCTGATGTATGATTTTGATACTCTGGAACGTATGTTCACCTCTAATGAGAAACGTTTGACCCTGTCGCCAAGTCAGCAAGGTCAGATACGGATGAAGTTAGCACGGACGCTAACCTCGGTCACTCAGCCGTGATATACAAACACGAGCACGAGCGTTCTCAGATACCACATCAGCGGCTAAGCTGCTAGCGATTACGGAGCTAATCGACTCCGCTACACTATAGAGCCATTTCAATTGAAATGTCATTCAAAGGCAGCTGGAACTGTTAGTTACTGTGCTACTCCAATAACATTGCCTATGCTTATGTAATTGACCGTTTCTGTTAAAGCTGCCCGAGGGAATTGGCCATCAGGCTTAAAGGAACGGCACCGCGGAGAAAATGAGTATCTTACAGACGTATTTTCTGCTTGAACCTTTATAGATATTTATACAGTGAACTTACTTGAATGCGGTTAATCGCAGTATATTATCTGAAAAGTGAGTTAATGTGGCAAAGTGAACACAAAGGATGGAAGAAAATTAATGATGGTTGCTAAATCATCAAGACTTTTAAAACAAATTATCAGTTATTATACAAGTGTATGAAATAATTTAGTTTTAGGATGTGCAACATTTTATGGCATAAATAAAGACATTCTGAGATATTCTGTGGTTTAAATTATGAAACTGAGTAATTATTATGCTGGTAAGGCTCACATTTGCTAAATTGCAGGGAACCAAATTGAATGGAAAATGGTCCCTCATTGTGCTCATACATGGCGTGTTCATGTGTTTCATTGAATATTTTCCTTCTTTTTTTTCCCCCGTATTTTAACCTTTGTGCTCTGATGGGGTAAGACTCTTTTAAAAAAAATTTACCTAAAATGAAATTATATTTGTTTTGTTTGTTTTTTTCAACAGGAAATGTTATGTGCACGTGGCCAACACTGTCGTCTCCCACCCTCAGGGTTGGTTGTTCAGATCTTTACCTCTGTTCTGTCGTCCTGTATGCATGGAGGAAACCCACAAAAC
Organism: Clarias macrocephalus; assembly: GCA_011419295.1. Taxonomy (NCBI): domain Eukaryota; kingdom Metazoa; phylum Chordata; class Actinopteri; order Siluriformes; family Clariidae; genus Clarias; species Clarias macrocephalus. The sequence continues at coordinate 4,316 of JAAGKR010007087.1, read as the reverse complement.
ATGGGGACAAAGTGTTAATTAGAACCCCAACCTGAGAATAACAAAGATAAATAAACCCTGAGGCACAGGAAGTAGTTTTAATAGTTTACTTACAGGTTGGTTGTTTAAATAATATTTTCTTAGTCTTAGCTACTAAAACTCAAATGCGGCCCATGAACCAAACAACTAAGTAGCCACAGAACATAAAGGGTTAAATGTAATTTTTAAAAAAACAGACCTTTAATTTTTCAAGCTCATTCTGAGCCCCAATACACAGTGGCATGAAAAAGTATTTGCCCCTTCCTGATATACAGTATATATAAATATTTTTTACATACTTATCACATCTAAATGATTCAGATCGTCAAACTAATTTTACTATTACACAAAGATCACCAGAGCAAATACAATGTGCAGTTTTATATGATGAGTTTATTTGTTAAGGGATTTACTTTAAATTCAATTTTACTGTCTGACCCTATGTGAAAAAGTAATTGCCCCTTCCTAAATCATTAATGAAATGTATTTAGCCACATTTCTTTGAAAAGCTGAGTTAAATTTCACTTGCCAAACTCTACTGCCAGACCCGTTGAATCAAGAAATCACTTAAACAGAACCTGTCTGACAAAGTGAAGCACGCTAAATGATTTAATAAAGCAACACAATCTATAGAAATTCAAGAGATGAGAAACAAAGTAATTGACATGCATTAGTCTGGACTCCAGTGAACCACGGTGAGAGACATTATCCACAACGACGACTCACAAGAGAACCCAGAACAACATCTAAAGAACCTGCAGGCCTCACTCACCTCAGTTAAAGTTCACGATTCAAGAATAAGAAAGAGACTGGGGGGCAAAAATGGCATCCATGGGAAAATCACTGTTGACCAAAAAGAACACAAAGGCTCATCTCACATTTACCAAAAAAATAATAATAATAATAATAATAACAATAATAATTTTGATTATTCCTAAGACTTCACCAGCACACATGGTGGTGGTAGTGTGATGGTCTGGGGATTTTGGCTTTGGACAACATGCCATAATTGATGGAAGCATGAATTCTGCGCTCCACCAGGAAGGAGAACGTCCAGGCAAGCTCAAGTTCATTTGGCTGATGCAGAGGGACAATGATCAGAAACACATCAGCAAAAAATTTAGATTTTAAAGTGGCCTAGATTTAAATCTGATTTAAATCTCCAATGTGACTGAAACAATTCTTCAAAGAAGAGTGGGATAAAATTCCTCCACAGCGATGTGAAAGACTCAGTGCCAGTAATCACAAACGCTGGACTGTAGTTGTTACCGCCAAAGGTGGCACAACCAGTTATTAGGTTTAGGGGGCAATTACTTTTTCACATACCGCATGGCCACGGAGATTTGGACAGCCTTTTTCCCTTAATAAATAAAATCACCATTTAAAAACTTCATTTTGTATTTACCCGGGTTATCTTTGTGTAATATTGAAATTTATTTGATGATGGGAATCATTTACGTGTGAAAAATATGCAACAAAAAACAGGAAGGGGTAAATACTTTTTCACGGCACTGTAGTATATTCCTTCATTTTGTTCGAGCTTCTGTGCTGTAGGTTTTTTCTTTCTTTCTTTCTTTTTTTCTAAGAATAATTTCATTATTTGGCCATCCTTTGTTTCCATATTGCTCTTTTACTTCCTGTTTAAACCAATCAGTGCAATGGAAACTCTAAATTTGTAGAGCTACATAATTAAGGTATTACTTTAAAAACTCTCTCTATTTTTTCCCCCAGAAGATTATGAATTTAATTCACTGGATTACAGCCCAGCAGAAATCCATGAAACTGCACTCTTCTCTCCCATTATTTCTGGGCTTATTAATACAGAAAGAGCATTTATCATGCTAAAAGCCTTTTGTTGTAAAAATGGCAGACATGGCATTTAGCCTGTTCATTTAGTTAGAAAGGTTTTTCAATGATGGACAATTTAAAGATATTTGAACTGAAAGACTGACTGAGCAGCTCAGTGTCCATCACCTCGGACTGGAGTGCAGCGCTGTTTCGCAGTCTGATGCCTGGACCTGAGCTCGCTTTCACACTTCTATAGTTACATACAGTCTAATAAATCTACACGGTGAATAAACTAATAAACTGGTAATCCTGTAGGAAACATCACATGTGCAGACAACTAGATATATACGTCATTTCACTTTCTGAACATTTTAGGCATATTTTCAATATTATTTGGTCTAGTGTTAAAAGCTTGAGAATTGGAAACTAAAAAACTTCTAAAGCTTTTAAATGGCTATTAAATCTCACAGAATTGAAAGTTTTTATATTAGAGCACCTTAACCCTGTGTACTGAATCAGTCGACTACCCAAAGAGAAACGCGCTCAGATTTTTTTTGTTGTTGTTGTTGTTAGAATAAGCACAGGAAACTTATTATGACTCCTTTGTTCTGCTTCAAAATGAAAGCACTTTGAAATAACTGTGTTTCCTATAATAACAGAATTATTATCAGACTTCTAATGTTTAAAGGACTGAACATGCTAAAACATAAAAGTATATTGAAGTTATATAAAAAATATAATACCAGTCATAAGTTTAGACAAAACAATTAGTGGATCATTTATATACACTTATGAAATCCTCATCGCATTTTAGAAAAGAGAGTGCACATAAAATAACGTATCACTTTCCTATAACCGCATGCCCTGGGAGTAATGTTTTATTACTCACACCTCAGCATTTTGCCAAGAATCACATCTTTGTTCTTAATTAAAGCACAACACATCATATTTTTAATACTATTGTTACACTGCCTGGCAAAAAGAATATGATACTTTGGTGATTCAGTACATTCAGGTGGTCAGCTGACTTCATTTTATTGCCACATAACATGCGCTTCCCTTCTCACCCTGACACGCCCATCGCTCTGGAGTAGACTCAGTCTGGACTCATCAGGTCACATGACCTTTTTCCATCGCTCCAAAGTCCAGTCTTTATGATCACTAATACAGTAAAGACTTTTTCTGAGCCTCACTAACTAGTGGTTTTATTATGGACACACAGCTGTGTGTGTGTGTGTGTGTGTGTGTGTGTGTGTGTGTGTGTGTGTGTGTGTGTGTGTGTGTGTGTGTGTGTGTGTGTGGACACATGGGGGGATATTTGGAAAAGCTCTTACTCTACTATTAAACATGGCTGTCAATTCTAATGTTGTTTTTTGTTGTTGTTGTTGTCCTTGTTGTTGTTGTTGTTGTTGTCTTCGGGTTTTTTTTTTTTTTTTTTTGCTTTTGCTTTTTTTATGCACCAAAACAACCCAAAACAATTAAGTAATCTCTGATCATGGTCATACATATACATTGTTTGTTTGTCTGTTTTTTTGTTAGTTTGTTTGTTGGCCAGAAGGTGTATGTTAATTTATCTAATCATTTTGATTCATACACACTCACATTTCATACCAAACTTCCATATTGTTCTTCTGACTGTGTGAAGCTGCCTTGCGACAATGACTATTGTTAAAAGCGCTATACAAATAAAAGTGGGCTGAACTAAATGTAACGTTCTATAGCAAAACAGATTCGCATACAAGTTCCTGTGTAATGTAATTTGTTGCTATAGAAATAATTATGTAGTAAAAATGAGTGCATTAATACAAACCGGTGATTTGTCTTGCAACATCTCTGACCTTCTGAACAATCAGAATTAAGATTTCAACACCAATGTAATAAATAATAAAACATCAGAAAAAGGCTGTACCTCGTACCTTTAAGCACTGTATGGAGAATCTGGTCCTGGAATCTGTTTTTGTATCTGAGGCTCTTTTGAAAGTTGCTACGGTTGCTTATTTGTAGATGCGATGTGTATAAACCATATGCTTCCATGCAAAGTCCTGAACAAAGTGCTGCATAACTTGCTTATCAGCAGATTATGGGCTTGTTCTAATGTCCAGAAAAAGAAAAGCAAAGTGGTAGAAAGGAGCGCAGAGCCAGGAGAGGGAGGCGGCCAGAGACAGCCATGAATCATCAGCCGGGGGAGGTCAGGGGCAAATGGAGAGAGAGAGAGAGAGAGAGAGAGAGAGAGAGACAGAAGGAGAGAGAGAGAGGGACAGAGAGACAGAGAGACAGAAGGAGAGAGAGAGAGAGAGAGACAGAGGCACAGAGAGACAGAGAGAGAGACAGAGACAGAAGGAGAGAGACAGAAGGAGAGAGAGAGACACAGAGGGACAGAGAGGCAGAGAGAGAGAGAGACAGAGAGACAGAAGGAGAGAGAGAGACAGAGAGACAGAAGGAGAGAGAGAGAAAGAGAGAGACAGAGGGACAGAGAGGCAGAGAGACAGAGAGACAGAAGGAGAGAGAGA
>JAAGKR010007086.1:0-38955 GCA_011419295.1 Clarias macrocephalus | reverse complement strand
ATCAGTCCAGTCTCTTTGTGTTGAGGAGACGGATGGCTTGTGGGTAAAAACTGTTACATAGTCTGGATGTGAGTGCCCGAATGCTTCGGTACCTTTTTTCCAGATGGCAGGAGGGTGAAGAGTGTGTGTGATGGGTGTGTCCGGTCAGCCACAATGCTGGTGGCTTTGCGGATGGAGCGTGTGGTGTAGCAGTGTGAACAGCAGGGGACTGAGCACACAGCCCTGGGGGGCTCCAGTCCTCAGTGTGGTGGTGCTGGAGGTATAGCTTCCGATCCGCACTGCCTGAGGTCTTTCGGTCAGGAAGTCCAGGATCCAGTTACAGAGGGAGGTGTTCAGGCCCAACAGGCTCAGCTTCCCGATCAGGTGTTGGGGGATGATTGTATTAAATGCTGAACGGAAATCTATGTACAGCATTCTGACGTAAGTGTCTTTCTTGTCCAGGTGTGTCTGTGCCAGGCGGAGTGTGGCGGAGATGGCGTCGTCCGTCGAACAGTTTGAACAATACGCTAACTGCAGGGGGTCCAGTGAGGGAGGCAGCAGGGTCTTGATATGTCTCATGACGAGCCGCTCGAAGCACTTCATAATGATGGGTGTGAGTGCAAGAGGGCGGTAGTCATTGAGACAGGACACAGAAGACTTCTTCGGCATGGGGACGATGGTGGTAGACTTGAAGCATGTGGAAACGACGGCACTGCTCATAGAGATGTTGAAGATGTTGGTGAGAACATCTGCCAGCTGTTCTGCACAATCTCTGAGCACTCTGCCTGGGATGTTGTCTGGTCCAGCAGTTTTCCTCACATCAGCCGTGGTGAGACACAGCACCTGGTCGTTCGGAGGAGGGGTGGTCTTCCTCACCGTCACATCGTTCTGTATGTCTAACCGTGTGTAGAAGCTGTTTAGCGCATTCAGAAGGGAGTCGTCACTGTCACAGGCAGGTGATGAAGTCCTGTAGTTGGTGATGGCATGTATGCCCTGCCACATGCGCTGTGTGTCACCTCTGTCTCTGAAGTGATTGTGAATTCTCTTCGCCTCTCTGATGGCCTGGGACAGTTTGGCCCTTGCTCTTCTTAGAGCTGCCTTGTCCCCCGCTCTGAAGGCAGAGTCTCTGGTCTTCAGAATTGCACGTACCTCCGCAGTAATCCATGGTTTCTGGTTGGGTCGTGAGATGATGTTCTTGGACACAGTGATGTCATCGGTGCACTTGTTGATGTAGCTTGTCACTGATGACGTGTACTCCTCCAAGTCAGTGAAGTCGCCGTAAGTTGCATCCTCCCTAAACACGTTCCAGTCAGTGTTCTCGAAACAGTCCTGAAGAGCAGAGATGGCTCCTGCTGGCCAGGTTTTCACCTGCTTCAGAACCGGTTTTGAACGTCTGACGAATGGTCTGTATGCTGGAATTAGCATAACAGAGATGTGGTCTGAGTAGCCGAGGTGGGGGCGGGGCTCTGCCCGATATGCGCTGGGGATGTTTGTGAAAAAACTAGATCCAGTGTGTTTTCCCTTCTTGTTGCAAAGTCCACAAATTGATGGAATTTAGGAAGCACCGACTTGAGATTTATCTGGTTGAAATCTCCATAGACAATAAACATGCCATCAGGGTGTGTGTTCTGCAGATTACTGATCTTTGCATACAGTTCACAGAGTGTCTCCTTAGCATTAGCGCTAGGTAGAATGTACACTCCGATGATGTAAACAGTGGTGAATTCCCGCGGTAAATAAAAAGGTCTACACCTAACAATCACAATCACCAGCAACGATGTGCAAACGCTAGAAACTAGTACAGAGTTCTTACACCATTTTGTGTTGTCTGCGCAAAATGAGGCGAGTCCGTCTAGTTGAATGGCGGCGTCTGGAACTCTGTCGCTGAGCTATGTCTCTGTGAAAACAAAGACACAGCTGTCCCTCACCTCACGCTGTGTAGCCTGCTGAAGTCGGATGTAGTCCAGTTTATTGTCCAGAGAGCAGACGTTTGATAAGATGATGGACAGAAGAGCCGGCCGGCTAGAGTTTGTTTTTAGTCTAGCACAGACTCCTGCCCCCTTGCTGCGCTTCCGCTTCCTCGCACACTGCTTACGATGTCCCCTCCTCCAGCTACCGGCATCAGGCAACGCAGAGGACTGGAGGCCTGGTTCCCCAAGCAAGCAGAGGTCATTTAGCTTCTCATGCAGCTCATCTTGAATTAAATTTGCCGGGTTATTTAGTTGTAAAAGTGTCTGCCGGTGGTAAGTACGAACACTGTTTGCACCGGTGTCCATAAAATAAACGCACTACAACACGAAGTAAACAAAGTAGCACCATTTTGGCTCCGGAGCGGCCGCTGCGTGCTCCTGCCGCGCCGCCATCTTGGGAAGCTGAGCCTGTTGGGCCTGAACACCTCCCTCTGCAACTGGATCCTGGACTTTCTGACAGAAAGATCTCAGGCAGTGCGGATCGGGAACTATACCTCCAGCACCACCACACTGAGCACTGGAGGCCCCCAGGGTTGTGTGCTCAGTCCCCTGCTGTTCACGCTGCTGACTCATGATTGTGTAGCGACACACAGCTCCAATCAAATAATCAAGTTTGCTGATGACACAACCGTGGTGGGTCTCATCAGAAAGAATGATGAGTCAGTGTACAGAGGAAGTGCAGAGGCTAACGGACTAGTGACAAGACAACAACCTGTCTCTGAACGTCAATAAGACAAAAGAGATGGTTGTTGACTTCAGGAGGACATGGAATGATCACTCTCTGCTCAGCATCGACGGCTCTTCTGTGGAGATCTCAGGAGCACAAAATTCCTGGGTGTCCACCTGGAGGAGAACCTCATCTGGTCCGTCAACACCAGCTCTCTGCACAAGAAAGCCCAACAATGTCTTTTCTTCCTGAGTTGGCTGAAAAAGGCCCAGCTTCCACCACCAATCCTCACCACCTTCTATAGAGGAACTATTGAGAGCATCCTGAGCAGCTGTATCACTGTCTGGTTTGGGAATGGTGCCATATCAGACTGCAAGACCCTACAGCGGATAGTGAATACAGCTGAGAAGATCATCGGGGTCTCTCTCCCCTCTATTGAAGACATCTACACCACATGCTGCATCTGCAAAGCCACCAGCATTGTGGCTGACCAGACACACCCCTCTCACTCACTCTTCACACTCCTGCCATCTGGAAAAAGGTACCGACGCATTCGGGCACTCACATCCAGACTATGCAACAGCTTTTACTCACAAGCCATTCATCTCCTCAATACAAAGGGACTGGACTGATAAACACACACACACACACACACACACACACACACACACACACACACACACACACACACACACACACACACACACAAAGCATTCAGACAAACTAAATAACATCAGGACTGAACTGATAAACGCACACATGCACAATCACTCTGATCTACAACCATATCACAATTGTCATACCTACCTACCTGAACTGCTCTTTGCAATATTTGCACAATATTTATTTTACTTTGCTATTTGCACACAATATTTTTAAATCATTGCTACTACTTCAGGAATGTCAAATGTTAACTGTTTCTTGTCACCACTAAAAAAAATAAAAATAAAAATAAATAAATAAAAGTACTGTTACGTTGTTGTGTTTGTCACTCTGTAGCTCTTTGTTTACACATTTGCACATGCACTTTGTTGTCTGTTGTCTATTGTTGTCTCTTTTTTTTACATATCTGAGCTAGTCAGCTAATTAGATCTCTTAGCTAGCTGGTTCTGGTAAAGTGTGTTGTTAATTTATGTTGTGTTGTTAATTTATTTTGTTGCATGTGTAGCACCTTGGTCCTGGAGGAACGTTGTTTCGTTTCACTGTGTACTGAACTGTATATGGTTGGAATGACAATAAAAGCCTACTTGACTTGACTTGATTTTAGTTGTGTGTTGAATCCTTATCACACAACACAAACATTGCAGGAACATTTCCACAGTGGAAATGTGGATCACAGTGGATGTTTAAGCAACAACATACACACACAACTGTCAATGATGAACGCAATATTATAGCTACATGTCCATATAAAGTGTGCTGCTTGCAATGTTAGGATCTGTTTTCTACACGAAAATTTGTCCACTAGATGTCAGTACAATGAGCTTGCAAGTGAAGCTTCATAAATTGCACCTTTTAGTAAAACTATATTTCATCTCGTCATCACTATCTTTCAGTACAGACTTAAACAATTATCTTAGGCTTAAATTTTGGACAAAGAAATCTCAAAACATATGACCAACTCAATAGTGAGCAGCTAAAGACAAACATGTTGCCTTTGGTTGTTTGGTGCAGCACGAGTGGCAGCTTGTTACAGTAGCTTCCCTCCATTGTGGTGTGTTTTTTTTTTTTTAAATTCTTTTTAGTATATATTTTTCATTTGATTTATCTTTAACACTCATTTTGTATTTTTTGCAACACTATGGATACTTTATATCATTAACAGTTTTCTTAGTTTTCCTGGTATTTTTAACATTCTCTGTGTCGGGAAGATGCGCAGGTGAGAGCAGAGGCGGTGACAAACATAAGGGAGGAAAACTACTGAAAAAGGAAAACAAAAAGCAAAGATAATAATAATAATAATAATAATAATAATAATAATAATAATAATTATTATTATTATTATTATTATTATTATTATTATACATTGTACACACCAAGCCACAACCCCGATATGCTCATCTGCACACTCCTGTTCTGTTTCGCTCTACTGACTACGGCTTCGTCTCTCGGACTCTCGCATTCACGGATTTTCACGTTACCAACCTCTGATCTGTTATCAAATACGAACGTGGATCACGGACCCCCTCTCGTCTCCCTGGCTTCAACCCCCGCCTGCTCTACGACCACGAGTAATCCTCGCGCTTCCCCGAATGCACTGGCATCATTCACTAACCGGCTCAAGCTCCTTCTGCCCACATCGGCTTCCATCATGGAGCTCTCCCCTCCCGCGCTGGCTTTCCTCGCTTCCACATCCCTGCAAGGCTCATGCTGCACACGCCAGCATTCATCTCAGGGTGCGCCTCTCTCATGCACCACAAGCACCGCTTCATTTCTACCAGGTATCTCTCACACCATCTGCACTTGGATCCACTACGACCTCTCCCGAGCCTGACAAATAATAATAATGAATAGAGAAAGCGCAGTCCACGAAGTGTCACTATTAATACAAAAGAAGGAGAGATGAAAAGAAAAGAATTAAATAACGAATATAAAGTGGGATTATGCTGCATGTAGGATCGTGAATCTTTCTCTTACTGTATATGCACACACAGGTGTGCAATTTTCTCTTAATCATGTTTATTAGCCTTTGAGTGTCTTATGAATATTAAAAGTGCTACATGATTAAACTCAATGCAAATATTTTAATGGTAATTTACTCTTTGGATAATACTATATCACTGCCCACACTGTTTACAGCAGGTGCATCTGCGTGCAGCTTTTGTGTGTGACTGATATTTTCACACAGCTGTAAATGTGTGTTAATTACAACAAGATTAGGCAAATATTATTTATCTTCACTTGGAAAGAACAAAATGGAGCCAGCTTTGCCAATAACTTTTTTTTTCCTTTTGCAAGTGTTTTTATGAATAAAATGATATTGTAGCTAATAAAATGATTTAAAAAATGTTCTTAAATGGTAGACTTTCCCAATTATTTAACATTATTAAATTAATGTTAAAAGTAAAAAATAAAAAAAACAGCCATATGTCAGATTATTGTCTCCTTGCTTAGCACTCCATTCACATGTAAGATTTATTTGTGGGTGCACTTTTCACAAAGATAACCTCTCTAAATAAATGCTGCCTTTTGCAAAGTGAAAGTGCGCGCCAATGTGAGCAGCTTTATTTCACTCATAATATACTCAGATCACAAAAAAAAAAAAAAAAAAAAAAAAACCCGGTATGAGTTCATAATAGTCAGTTTATAGTGTAATTTTAATTTCCTTATTGCTCATTTTGCTTGTGTCAGCGTTTGTCCACAAGGAATGTATGAAGATGGGCAAAGGCAGCTAATAAGACTCTGCAGGGCTGAGGCAACAGAATGGAATGCACTCTGTGAGCTCCATTGAGAGGACATTGACATCATGACAGACTGCATAATACAATGTATCATATAAAAATATAACTTCTGAATGGACAACATCATCCCTACCAGGACAGTGTTTCCCTTATAACAAGTCCTGGATTACTTGTTAACTGAAGGAGCATCTGAACAGGAAGAAGAGAGCCTTCAGATTTGGGGCTGCAGAAGGAACTGGAAGTGAAACTGAGGAAGTACAAAAATACATACAGGAGAAATCTGGACATAATATTCAGGTGAACAATGTGAGAAATGTGTGATCTGGTATGAAGAATTCAAGGCAATCAGTGGCAATGGAAGATAACATTAAAATAACAAATAACAATAAAATAACAACAAGAGTTTTCAAATGTCTACCTAATGTCTCACACAGTGCAGCACTGTTGACACCTTGCCATTTCTGGGCGTGTGGGAACATGTCAAGGTTAGCACATTCCACATGTTGTTGCCAGAGCTGCACCTTTGAACAAAATTAATAAGGAGTTGGTAACCAGGCGCTTGATTTGGGAGACATGAAAGGTGGGATTTATCCGGTGCATAGTCGAAGGCAGGCGTAACCTGACAGAGCAAGGGTTGATAATCTTGGTGACAGTGAATGGGCCAATAAACTTAGGGGATAGTTTGTGTGAGATGGTCTTGATGGGAATGTCTCGTGTGGCGAGCATTACTCTATCGCCGACCTTGTATCTTGGGGCAGCCGAGCGTCGTCGATCTGCTTGTAGCTTGAAGGCTTGTACTGACTTTAGGAGTTGGGACCGAGCTTTCTGCCAGGTTCTCTTGCAGCTGCGCACGAAACTTTGTGCTGAAGGGACCGCTACCTCTTCTTCCTGAGAAGGAAACAAGGGTGGTTGATACCCCAAACAGCACTGAAAGGGAGACATTCTGGTAGATGAGGTGGGAAGGGAGTTGTGGGCATATTCTACCCATGGGAGCATCCTGCTCCATGAAGTTGGGTTCTGTGACGTCATGCATCTCAGAGAGGTCTCCAGCTTCTGGTTGGTTCTCTCTGTCTGTCCATTGGATTGTGGATGGTAACCCGACGACAGGCTAGACGTAGCGCCAATGATTCGGCAGAAGGCCTTCCAGAAGTGTGCAGAAAACTGGGGTCCCCTATCGGAGACAATGTCAACAGGAAGTCCGTGTAGCCGAAAAATGTGGAGGATGAGCAGCTCAGCTGTCTCCTTGGCCGAAGGGAGTTTAGTCAGGGGGACGAAATGGGCGGCTCTGGAGAAACGATCAACGATGGTCATAATGCAATTGTTCCCCTCTGAAGTTGGGATTCCAGTAACAAAATCGAGGGCAATGTGAGACCAAGGACAGTGAGGGATGGGAAGTGGTTTAAGGAGGCCTGCTGGAGGTTTGTTGGATGTTTTGTTCCTTACACATGTATCACAAGCTGCCACGAATCCTAAAATGTCCTCCTTCATAGTTGCCCACCAGAAGCGTTGTTGGATCAGATACAAGGTGCGGGCCCCTCCTGGGTGACAGGCCAATCTGGAGCAGTGTCCCCATTCAAGTACATGTGGGCGAACAGACTCTGGAACAAATAGGCGGTTGGTAGGAACGTTGCTTGGACCTGGTTCTTGCTCTAGGGCCTGTCTGACCAGGACTTCAATTTCCTGTTGTGTGGCAGCCACAAGGCATTGTGGTGGAAGGATGCTTTCAGTGGGGGCACAATTCTGGGGCAAAGAGAACTGTCGAGAGAGAGCATCTGGCTTGGTGTTCTTAGAACCTGGGCGGTAGGATATAGTAAAATTGATTTTAAATATTCGAGGTTTCTATGGTCAGTCCAAACAAGGAAAGGATGCTGAGCCCCCTCCAACCAATGTCTCCACTCTTCAAGGGCTAGCTTGATAGCTAGTAGCACTCGGTCACCAATATCGTAGTTCCTTTCTGCAGGAGTGAGTCAGCGAGAGAAAAAGGAACAGGGATGCAGCTTGTTGACTTTGGGGCTTCTCTGAGAAAGAATAGCTCCAGCCCCGGTCTCAGAAGCATCTACTTCGACAGTGAATTGGAGAGAGGGGTCTGGGATGGAAAGGATAGGTGCCGAAGTGAATCTTCGCTTGACGCTAGTAAAAGACTCTTCTGCCCTTGCATTCCACTTGAAGGGAACTCTTGAGGAGGTGAGAGCTGTAAGGGGAGCAGCCACGGTGCTATAGTTCCTTATGAATCTGCGATAGAAATTAGCAAACCCAAGGAAGCGTTGTAGTTCTCGTCCAGAAGCGGGCGTGGGCCAGTCAGTAACCGCCTTGACCTTGGAGGGCTCCATCTCGATCATGGAGGGAGAAATTACAGACCCCAGAAAAGAAGTGGATTTCTGGTGAAACTCACACTTCTCGGCCTTGACAAAAAGTTTGTTTTCCAACAGCCTCTGTAATACCTGGCGAACATGGGTAACGTGTTCCTCAAGGGAGTGAGAAAAGATTAAAATGTCATCAAGGTAGACAAATACACATACATTCAAGAAGTCCCTTAGGACATCATTAATCAGGGCTTGGAAAACAGCAGGTGCATTAGTCAGTCCAAAAGGTACCACCAGATATTCGTAGTGACCGGTAGGAGTGTTAAATGCTGTTTTCCACTCGTCCCCTTCCCTGATTCTGACAAGGTGATAGGCATTTCGGAGGTCCAGTTTAGTAAAGATGTGTGCTCCCTGCAATAGCTCGAAAGCCGTGGTCATGAGGGGAAGGGGATAATGATTTTTAATCGTAATTTCATTAAGTCCTCGATAATCAATGCATGGCCGTAAAGACTTGTCTTTCTTCTCTACGAAGAAGAATCCTGCACCTGCCGGTGAAGAGGAAGTTCGGATGATTCCAGCCGCCAGTGATTCAGCGATGTAGTGGTTCATGGCCTCCCTCTCAGGGGAGGAGAGAGAGTAGAGACGCCCCCTTTTTTTACAGCACCTGTTTAACCTCAGCCTGACTCCGGGGAAGGTTCCCATGTGGAAAACATCCTGCTAGTTCCAATTCTAAAGAAGTAATCTCCATCCACCCTCAATGACTACAGACCAGTTGCCTATCCCATATAATAAAGGTTTTGGAGAAGAACCAAACTTTGCTCTGCCGTTTGGGTATTAGGACATCATGCCTGCACTACTGCCGGTGCTTGAGGATTTCTTGCTTGCTTTGCCCTCCAGGGTTTAAGGATCTTGTGTTTGCTCTGCTGACCAGGTTTCCAGGTTTACGGATTTCAAATCATGGCTTCATGTCCATGCAAAGTCACAGCTCCATCTCTGATCCATCTCTGTGCCATGTTTTTGTCTTGTTTTTATGCTTGTTTAGATCACAGGCACCATGGCAATCCCCCACTCATCCTCAATGCCCTGTATTTCAGCTTTAATTAATGATTTTGGGGTGTGTCCTGGACCACCTATTGCACTCCAGCGTAGCGACTTTTGGCAGGGGCTATTTTAACAGGTCCCTTTTAACAGGGACCCGTTTCCCACAGAAACGGAAACACCAGAAATGAAATAAAAAGCCAAACTTAAATTGTCCACCTGCAGAAAACCAAAAATGCTGTCTGCTTCTGTGTGGCATCATCCTTTTATCACATGTACTAGCGCGTGCAGTCAGCCATCAACCAAAAAAGATGGTGCTCGAGAAAAAGATTATACATTTATTATCATTATAATCGACAAGGATATCATAAGGAGGCCCATCGCACCACACATACTGTAGCACCAAAGGATCCACCTCTAACATCTTGGTGCCAGACACCACAGTATACTCCCTAGAGGTCTTGTGGAGTCATGCCCCAATAGGCAGAGCTGACCCGGTGGCACAAGAGAAAACTACACAGTATTGAGCTTAATGTTTTGCATTAAGCTCAATACATTTACAGTTTATGCATCACATACTTAGGACCTGTACCTTGTATAAGAGAGAGGAGATAGTGTTCCCTGACTTCAGTAACTTTGCTTGGTCTGTACTTGTTTAAGTGGATGAATGGCTTTTAAGTCATTTTAGATATGTGCCTATATGAGGAGATAGATCTATTGTCTGTCAGTTTGACTAATTAGTCATGTATGATGGATTTTAATTAGTCATGTATGATGGATATCATTATTTCTCTAAACATTTCAAAAGTTTTTTTTTTCATTTTGTCATTATGGGATGTTTTGTATTGATTAATGGACACAAAACATCAGTTTAATTTATAACAATTCATACATCTATGGAAGCTGGAATCTAAATACTTACTTTCTAAACCTGTCAAGAATATATTTTAGAAGATACTGTAATAAGAAATTATTTTATTGCCATTTTTCTTTTCTTTCTGTTTGTAGTCTCTCTTGTAGTCATGCAAAGCGCTTTCTCTTAAGCCACAAGTTGTAGCTCAATCATAAGCAGCAAATGTGCATTTTTATCATCTGAATGTTTTCCAACCACTGATCTGAGATGCAGTAAATTTGCATGCACGGTGATTGCATTTGAATTGACTGCATGCTCACCTGTGGTTTCTCAGCTTCCTTCCTCCTGAGTCTTTTTATACACCATTACTTTACATTTTTTAATAAAAGAAAAATAGAGATCATGTTTTCTATAATTTTAAAAATAAAAAAACAATTATTGCCAGAAATAGTTCCTATTACTACATAACCAAATAAAATAATTGGAAAATAAATAGTTATATTATACTAGGCATATAGGAACTTGCAATTGCTTTCATATAAAAATGTTCTAGTAAACTAGTCTACTTTGTAAAAATGTTAATGCTAATTATAAAGCATTAAAAGTAAAATCTACATCTCTTAATTATACACTTTATTATAATGTAATAATTATACATTTTATTTCACATCATTAAGGTAGCTAATTGTCTACTGAAATGCAATATGTGTGTGTGTGTGTGTGTGTGTGTGTGCGCGTGTGCGCGTGCATGTGTGTGTTATAGTTTTTGTTCAAGAGAAAAAGCTTATAGATAGATAGATAGATAGATAGATAGATAGATAGATAGATAGATAGATAGATAGATAGATAGATAGATAGATAGATAGATTCATCGATCTAGAAGGGCCTTGGTCCTTCTAAAAGAATCTCATGTCAGATGTGGGGGAAAAGTCCTAGCGGAACTCCAAGCTGTTATGATTCTCTGGTTTGTTCATCTAATTTTCTGTCACTCATGATTTCCATGATCTCACTATCATTTCTTTTTTATTTTTAGTCCACCACCTTCTTCCAATCAGCCCCATCTTTTTCCCTTTTTAAGTTTTCTTTTTTCTGACCACTCGCGCGTCCTGTTTGTTTTGTATGTAGCCCCCTCTAAACATTCAGTCCTTGCTAGATTGTCTTTGAACTATGTTTCTGAAACTCTACGTTTGTCTATGGTTGTGAGTTCTGGTGATTTTATGATTATATCATGTTGACCATTTTATATCCAAACCATGTTTTGTGAAGAGAAAACTGCATCAAGTATCATGACTCACTGATTTATCTTAGAGACATTTACTCTTTTGAGTATCCCTCTATTTTCTGTGAAAATAGACCCATGACCAATGTAAACTAGTGATGGGAGGTTTGAATCATATTAGTGACTCGGTTCTTTTAATCTCGTTCATCAAAATGAACTCATCTTTTTTTTAGTCATTTAGTTCATTTCATTCTGTTGATCAGAAATAAAATAAAATGTTACATTTTCAATAAACAGACCCCCAATAAATTTTGTCTATAGCTCCATTAATGAAAATAGTACAGTGCAGCTAAGGACATATTATGATAAACAGAATGAGCAGCTCATCATCATAACTTCTAGTCCGAGTCATTTGTTCTGGACGACCCATCACTAATGTAAAGTACATGACAAGATCCAGAGAAAAAGCAAAAACATTTTATATGCTGCAACTATTTTCTCGCTAAATGTCTGTTCCCAGTCTGTTCCTCTCATACACACACACACACACACTCTTACGGATCATCTAGTGCCAACTTACCGCGCCAACTGGCTGCAACATGTGTTGACTGATTAATTCACATTTAATTTAAGTGATAAAAAAGAGTTTAAGTCGATAAGTGATTCAAAAAGTTAATGTGATCTGAATACTTACTTTTTGAATTCATTTCAATTTTATTTATATAGCACTTTTAACAGTCATTGTCTCAAAGCAGCTTCACAAAATGAAAGGAAAGTGTATGGAAGTGTGTATGAGTGAGACAACGTGAGTTTAGTTAATAATGAGATTGTTCCTGATGAGCAAGCCAAGGGCGACGGTGACACGGGAAAAACGTGGCGGCCGGTCAATATATGGCGCAGGGAAATAAAGTCATTTAGTTACAATATCACGCTGTATTTCTTAATATAATTTACACGCGGTGCTGGACAAACGAGTGTCTACGTAGGCACGTAAGTTTTTGAAAAGCATGTGATTTGAGGCTGCTAAGCCAGCTAAATATGAGAGGAAATTTCTTTGCTAAAATACCCCTTTGCAAGGCGATCGGACGAAGAAAGAAAAAAAGTTAAAGAGCTTGGACCAGATTGACCTGATCTTCTAATTAAGCACCAGTTCCCAAAGATGGCAATAGGAAGAAACCTCATTCATACCGACTTTATAAACTCACCGCACATACACATGTTTGAAGACAATAATAAAATTACTTTATACCCTACTACACAATTTTCATTAGTCATTTCACAAGTCTTGTAGTCAGGTGAAACAACCTCCCAAATCATAAGCCAAAGCATGCATACACACACATACACACGCACATGCACACACACAGCAAGTGTCCATTTTTAGCGTTTGACTATTTTCCAACCACAGACCTCACACTCGGAACATTTGCACACATGGTGCTGCGTTTAAACTGTGAAAACTGACACAGGCCTCTGAGGCTCATCTGCTTCTGACCACTACCTGCTCTTATACTCTCATACTATTTTATCTCTGTTCAGTGTGCAAGATAAAAATCTTGATTAGATCATGCTCTCAGTTATTCTATTAAAATGATGCATAAATGCTGATTGCTGTTCAATATTTCTGAAAGCAGTTCAAACTATTGATGATCGAATACGGTGCTGTGAAAACACATATCATCTAGATCATCAAACAAATTTTAATATTACACAAAGATAATCCGAGTAAATACAAAATGCAGTTTTTAAATGATGATTTCATTTATTAAGAGAAAAGCGCTGTCCTGAAAAACTTGCCTGGTCCTATGTGAAAAAGTAATTGCCCCCTAAACCTAATAACTGGTTGTGCTCAGAGGTGGAAAGTAATGAATTACATTTACTCGCGTTACTGTAATTGAGTAGTTTTTTTTGTGTACTTCTACTTTTTAAAGTATATTTTAAAATATGTAGTTACAAAATTTTAGTACTACACTGTAAAAAAAACTGTAAATTTTACGGTAAAAAACTGGCAGCTGTGGTTACCAGAATTTTACCGTAAAAATACGGTAGCACCGTTATTGCACTGTAAAAAAAAACAAAGCGTAAATTTTACAATAAAAAAACGGCAGCTGTGGTTGCCAGAAGTTTACTGTAAAAAATATGGTAGCAATGTTTTTGGTTCTACGGGTTCACACTCATTATGCTGCATATTTTACAGATTTTAATTGTTCTTTTTTTCAAGCCTGACCGGGAATTAAACCCAGACCCTGGAGGTGCAAGGTGACAGTGCTAACCATTACACTACCATGCTTGCTTCATAAGTGTTGTCGTTGTTGGAGTGCAAGCCGTTTAAGGGGACGTGGGGAAACCGAGGAAGTCCAACAACGACAACAGTTGCCTAACAAGCATGGTACTGTAGTGGTTAGCACTGTCGCCTTGCATCTCCAGGGTCTGGATCTTGATCCAGATCTAATCAGATCTAATCGTGATCCATCTGTGTTTTCTAATTACAGACCAATCTCCAAGCTACCATTTCTGTCTAAGATTTTGGAGAAAGTAGTTTATACACAACTAATACGTTATCTTAGTGAGCATGGAATTCTTGAGGTTTTTCAGTCTGGTTTCAAGGCTCTTCACAGTACTGAAACAGCTCTGTTAAGGGTCTTAAATGACATTTATCATATTACGGATTCTGGTGATTCTGTGATTCTTCTGCTGCTTGATTTAACAGCTGCCTTTGACACAGGAGACCATGCCATCCTTCTGTCATGCCTAGAACACTGGGTGGGAATTACGGGGGCAGCTCTAGATTGGTTTAGGTCCTATCTTACTGATAGAACATTTTTGGTTAGCCTTGGAGATCTGGAATCCTCATCAGCTCCTCTGACATATGGAGTCCCACAGGGTTCTATCCTTGGACCCCTTCTTTTCTCTTTATATTTGTTGCCGCTCGGTTATATCATGAGAAAACAAGGCATCTCCTTTGATTGCTATGCAGACGACAGTCAAATCTATCTCCCATTAAAGCAGAAGGAAGGCTACTCTGTCAAGGCTCTGTCAACATGTCTAGATGACATAAAGGCATGGTTAGCCTAAAATTTTTTAAATTTTAATGATAAAAAGACAGAGGTTTTGGTATTTGGTCCTGGTGCCAGAGGCAGAGTTCCACCACTGGATTTAGGAGCTTTGGAGCAGTATGTTAAACCCACAGCATCAAATTTAGGTGTTATTTTTGACCATGGCCTTAAATTTGATAAACAGATCAGTGCTGTGGTTCGGTCCAGTTTCTTTCAGTTAAGGCAATTGGCAAAACTTAAACCTGTTTTGTCCTTTAGGCTTTTCGAAATAGCCATCCACGCCTTCATCACCACTCGTATTGATTACTGCAATGCCCTGTATTTTGGGGTTTCTCAAGCAGCATTACATCGGCTACAGCAGATCCAAAATTCCGCTGCTTGACTATTAACGTCTACACGTAAAAGAGAACATATCTCTCCAGTTCTGGCTTCTCTTCATTGGCTCCCGGTACAGTACCGAATTGATTTTAAAATTATTTTGGTCACATTTAAATGTTTACATGGCCTTGCCCCGCCCTACCTCTCGGATCTGCTTAAGCCATATGCTCCATCATGGACTCTCAGATCATCAAATAAACTTCTGCTGATGGTACCCAAGACCAAGTGCAAGTTCAGGGGTGATCGGGCGTTCTCTGTTGCGACACCCAAACTGTGGAATGACCTACCCTTGACTATTCGTGAGGCCACATCACTGAGGGTGTTGAGAAGTCCCATCTCAAAACTCACATGTTTTCTTTGGCATTTAAACCAACATGCGATTGTGTGTGATGTGATTTTAATTATGTTCCTTTTTAATATATATATATATATTTTTTTTCTTAACTTAGTTCCTTATTTTATTTTATTTTATTTTATAATATTACTATATAATTTCATTATTTATGTGAAGCACTTTGGGGCATTTTTGTTTTTTAAAGTGCTATACAAATAAAGATGAGTTGAGTTGAGTTGAGTCTGGGTTTGATTCCCGGTCAGGCTCGAAAAAAAGAACAATTAAAATCCGTAAAATATGCAGCATAATGAGTGTCATCCCGTAGAACCAAAAACATTGCTACCATATTTTTTACAGTAAACTTCTGGCAACCATAGCTGTCGTTTTTTTTATTGTAAAATTTACGTTTTGTTTTTTTATGATGCAATAACGGTGCTACCGTATTTTTTACGGTAAAATTCTGGTAACCACAGCTGCACCGTTTTTTTTTTACAGTGTATTTCCACCTCTGGTTGTGCCGCCCTTGGCAGCAACAACTGCAATCAAGTGTTTGGGATAACTGGCAATGAGTCTATCATTGTGGAGGAATTTTGGACCATTTTTCTTTTGAGAATTGTTTATTTAATTTATCTTTATTTATCTAATTAGGCTGAAATGGGAGTTTATTTAATTTTATCATCATTATATTATTTATATAATTTTATTATTTATATTTTCAAATACTAAAATAGGTTAATTAGTTACATTTTGTCAGCAATAATCCCTGGAGGTGCCAGGTACTTTACTCTTTACAATATATTATTTTATGCATAACCATTCTGCTTATACTCCAAAACACGTCAGAGGCACTTGTGAAAATTTAGATGCTGATAATCCACATAAGCTCCACACATTAGTGGATTAATTAAGGCTATCTGTGACTATGAACAAATTTGGATATTGCAAAGATTTAATTGTGTGCAAGCATCTTTTTACAAAGCTATTATTGTTGTAACTGTAGATCATTTCTTGCTTATTGGTTTCTTACTTTTATGCAGAAAGGCACTTTGGAGGAGACACAAGTTGAGACCCCTGTCAGTAGCACAAGGCGAGCTAACAAGAGGCAAAACATCATGTGAACTTTACTGAATTTATGTAAGCAGAGTAGCTCAGGCAAAAGCAAGAGTAGAAAATCTTGTTGCCTGGATGAAATCTTAAATTTAGATGGAGGACCATTGACTAGATGGCATGATTGCTTAGTGGTTAGCACTGTCACTTTGCACTTCCAGGGTCCAGGTTCAATTTCCTTGTGTCTGTGTGCATGTTCTCTCCTTGCTTGTTGGGTTTCCTCTGGTTACTCCGTGTTTGTCCCGCAGTCCAAAGATATGCAGATTAGGTAAATTGGTGTTCCCAAATTTCCAGTAGTGAGTGTGCATATAGAAATAATCTATATTTTAATGTTTACATTTTCTTGTATTTGACAGCTACTTTTCTGTTACAACACTTACTTGAAGCATACTTTTACTTGAATAATTTAATAAAACATTTTCCACTCTTCAAATCGTTAAGATCCATACTCATCTTTTTGGTGGCTCAGAGTGTTAGGGCTCTGAGTTACTGATCGAAAGGTTGGCTGTTCAAGGCCTTTAACCCTGTTCGCTCATCGCTGACCTTGCACTCTGACCCCAGTTTTGCTAGGATATGTGAACAAAGAATTTTACTGTGAAGTAATGTATATGTAACAAATAAAGGATTAACTTAACTAGATTTTACAATATACACTTTTTAAAAAATACATTGTACATTGTAAACAAAAAACAATTTGATGCATGTTAAGGTTTCAAATTTCATACTTCCAGCACTTTAGCTAAGTTTGAAAAGCTACACTTAAACAGGTAAGGAAAAAGGCAAGCATGCAGACCTAGTCTTGTAATGTTGGCAGGAGTGTTTGTAAAACATGAGCTATAAACAGAGATGTGTGTTTCTTAGATCCACCCACATCTTGGAACTGAAAACCAACAGCGCTAACAACTACACCACCATGCCGAGAACAAAGACAAGAAAACCTTTAAAACAAACATCAACAGCCTCCACCCAAGAGTCTGGAACACAGAGTACAGAATGCGTTACACAGCCACGATATATTGTACTACAACCGTATTATACCGAAGATTGCCTGTTAGAAATACAGAAAATAAAATACATCTGCTGTTTTAACCATTACAGAGACATCACAGCCAGTGATAGTTTTCAGAAGTTCTGAGGCTACGTTGGGCGGCTACATGAGCACAGAGCGCCTGGGGATTTCCTGAAGCTCAAATCTCAGAAAACGTTGGGGCAATTTAATAACTGATATAGGTTTTGAGCTGTACACACATACATTCGCTCCTAAACAACTCTTAAAACTACGGTTTTTGACACAATAACAGTAATATTTCAAATATTTTGCAGGCTGCCATTTAAGAAACCAGAGAATAAAAAATAAACCAGTTGTTGGGTCAAAATAACTGACTCACTACATCTTATTTGACCCAACATGAACCAACCCAACAACATGTTTACAGAAACAACCCAGCATTTTTAGAGTGTATTTTTTGGGTTATTCTAATGATCTATTCTGAAAGTCAATTTTTCCAGTTATTTAAGTGATTTTTCCTGTTTGTTGTATAAAG
The DNA here is from genome assembly GCA_011419295.1 of Clarias macrocephalus. Taxonomy (NCBI): domain Eukaryota; kingdom Metazoa; phylum Chordata; class Actinopteri; order Siluriformes; family Clariidae; genus Clarias; species Clarias macrocephalus. The sequence goes on along the minus strand of JAAGKR010007086.1, from coordinate 21,106 downwards.
TACTCGGATGTGGAAATTACCATCTCTGTAGTATTTCTTTGATACAACATATTATGACTATAAGCTCTAATTACATTTAAGAATTCTGGCGAATGAAAATGTCCCTTTGTGTCACCTGGCGGTCATTTCATGAATGACACAAAATTATTTATTTTTGCCGGTGTCGTTTTGCCACGGCAGTAAGCATGGCGGTAATAGGCATTCCCGTTGACTACCTACTGTATACACAAACAGTTCGGAGGGTGGAAGTTAATGGAATTATTTTAGTACTTTTTACTAGATCTAAGAAAGTCACAAGACCAGAGACTTGAGTTCAGCAGGGTATGAATCTTTGTCTGTTTACTTGCGTTATGTTTCTGTCTCCTCGCATGCTGTATAAGTATTACAGCTGGCACACTTTAAGGATTGTCTAAAATAATGCCTATGCAGTATGTCTCCTTGTTCTTTGAGCCAAGAGGAGAAAAAAAAAGGTGTGTTTGGAGGGGGCGGGGGAGGGGGGGGGTGGTCCTGAGGTCAATGAGAGTGTCAGCAGTGTGACTTTACATTCGGCTGAGAAAGAGGTTCTCGAATGTGATAGATTGATAGCACACTTTGTAGCCTGTAGCCTGTTTGCACCCCTACATCAGATACTCCTGAGGAGGACAAAAAGTACATTATTATATATTTATAATTTATTATATGTATCTATGCTATTTGTTGGACTTTATTATGGTATACATTATATTTATTTGTAGCATTTTTTGTATTTCACTGTATTTCTTGTATTTACCAACTTTTTTATGCATCTGTATCATTAATTCACAGTATACATAAACGATACTATTTTAATGTGATTAGAAAGTAAAAATGTTAAATAATAATAAAAAAGATTGAATGCTCATGTACTATAACCAACCAAATTTATGTTTAGTGAGAGCACATTTTTTCCACATTTTTACTCTGGAAATCAGAAGAGAATCTAGACAACACCTGGTTACTCACCTTACAGAGCAGAATTCTAAAGGTATTCATCAGTGCCTCCTCTCTCTTCAGAAATAATCGTAAAAATCACGAGAAACAGAAATCTCATTAATATTGACATCTGTTTTAGCTTGCTTGCTTATTTATCTATTGATTGGATTGAATGCTATAGGAAATCATTGAAAAAGTTTGCATCTGCAAAAATGCCCACACCCCTTACAGAAAAAAAAAAACAGACCAGCATTAGTTTTACCCATCAGGTCATTTCCTCTTTATCTCTCGGCTGATACACAATGGTCCAGTTTAAAACTCTGCTTGTGTTTTTCTGTGTCATGGGTAAGTCTTAGTGATCTTAATGACTGCTTAAATTAATTCTTGTAAAATGTTTAATATGCATAGATTATTCATTACATAATTCTGTAATTTCAAAAATGTTATTATTTCGAAGACTGCAAACTGAAAAAAAAAGTTCAGCTACAAGGCTTTGACACTGAGAATGTAATTTTTTAAAGGAAATTTAAAGTGAAACACAGACAATTTAATGTGTTATATAAAAGTGTGTGTGTGTGTGTGTGTGTGTGTGTGTGTGTGTGTGTGTGTGTGTATGTGTGGTTTTCTGTGTTGCAGGTTTGCTCTCAGAGACTCAGTGCTCTTTAACTTTGGAGGCAGAAGCTGGAGATAAAGTCACTATTTGGTGTGAACATGATCCGAATGTTGCAAATTACATCTCCTGGTTTAAACAAACGAGTGATTCAGTTCCACTTCGTCTGGGATGTAAACAGTTTTTTAAAACATCTCAAGCAAAAAAATGTTACTTCTTTACTGAAAGCGAGAGAATAGTGATGTCTGTTTATGACAAGAACACGTCTCTCACCATCACTGCAGTAAATGTCTCTGATACGGGACTCTACTACTGTGGCTACAGTGAGGAAATCATCTTTAGCAACGTGACCGCTTTATGTGTGAAAAGTAAATTCATACAGAATCAATAGTTTCAATAAACGTTGATTAATATGAATAGCTTGTAAAATTGTTTATTTTTTTCTTTCTTTTTAGACACAAATCTAAGAAATTCTGAAGACAAAGCTAGGGGTACATTATTTTTGTTCTCACTGTTTTTTATTAAAATATAATGCAGGTTTAATCATATAAAAGTTTTTTTTTTATGTTTCTCTCCAAGCTTCAGACTTTCCTGCTGTGTTCTTCATGCTGACTTTGGTGTTTGGTGCACTGACTGTGATTCTTCTCAGTGTCCTGATCTTCATCATAATCAAGCACAGAAAAACTCAAACAGGTCAATTATCACTCTTATTATTATTATTATTATTATTATTATTATTATTATTATTATTATAATAATAGGTTTTGTGTCACATTAGGTGGTGAAGCAGAAGATGACGAGGTAACTTGAAATTAATTGAAACACACACACACACACACACACACACACACACACACACACACACTGAACTCCAGAATAATTTAAACAGATTTTCTCTGTAATAGAAATCAATACTTTTGGTAATATTTATTTAATAATCTTTGTTTTAAGACAAATGACAATAAGCTATCTTTGAAGCGGCTCTTGCATTGTTTGTAAAAAAATTAAATGAATAAAAATTTTTTTTAAAGTTTAGTAACAAGTTGCACAGCCTTTTTAAGTTTACTCAACTTTTAGAGAAATTTGCTGGCTGAAAAAAATATTTTACATTGCTGTTTAGTTGACACAACATGTACCCAGTTTAAAATCATAAGTTGACTCAACTTTTAATTAAAATATTTAGGTCAGCCCAAGTATTCTTGGCTGTGTGTATTAATTATATTTCACTAGGATGGACTTTTCTTACTGATTAAAAAAACAAGTTATCTTCCATTTTAGCCCACTGATGTAATTGTTTCAAGGCATTGTTTCTCCATAAAAACAAGTTAGACGAACAATGCCCCAAACAATTAAAACACACAACCATTACTTCAAAAACACATTATTCTTTCAAAACTAGTCAAAGTTAAAACAGTGATCTGCATAAAACTAAAAATAATAAAACAAGTAAATTTTGTTTAAAGGTTATTAAAATACCTCGATAACACTAGATGCACACCAGATAACACATTTTTTTATACAATATTAAAAAAATGTGTTATCTGGTGTGCATCTAGTGTTATCTGGGTATTTTAATAATAATACCTGTGACATCTGTCTGTATTAACGCCTTCATTAAATTAACCAGGTTTCTACTCAATATGGTTTTCATACAAATAAGTTAGCAGATATAACACTCAAAGATGAACATTGGTAACTCTGAAGCCAAACTAACAAATTTTTCTATCACTTAACTTACTGAGTATTGAAGAACCACTGCTCATTAACTGTTATACACAGTTAATGAGCAGTGTGATAGCGTCAGTCCATTAGTGGGTGGTGGTGGTGGTGGTGGTGGTGGGGATGTTATAAAATAACTAGATTGCAGCTCAGTGAATGTAACTTGCTGGCTCAACTTGAATCTATTAGTTTATAATATTATTTATTTATTTATATATAATTAATTATTAGTACACAATGTTACCTGTTGTCTCTACAAATAACACTGTACGAAGTTTGGCCAACAGTACAATATTAATTTATTCAACATTTACATATGTTGTAGTTTTTACAGTGTAGAACTAGTCAGTTGTAATTTTTTTTTCATGGTTTACTGTTCTTTCCTTGTTTCTGCTTTACCCAGAAGCCACCATCCTCATACAGTCTCTACTTCCATAAGTCTGGAAGTAGAGACATAGTGTTTTTCCAAATATTTTGCTGTCCTCTTTGTGTCGGTGAGTACTCAATGAAAATCCGGCAAAGCGTCAGAAACGGCATGGACGAACTCAATGACTGAGCGATGTGAAGCGCCATTTTGTCTCCTTTTATGCTTCCTGAATCGCGACCATACTACTTCCGGGTCCTCATGCCGGTTGTGTTACGAGTGTGCATGACAGTACCCCCATGTCCAGGACAGGTCCTGGGGTGGAGGATACCCGACGACAATAGTCCCAGATGAGTTCGGGGTCGAGAATAAACCGAGCCGGGATCCAAGATCGCTCCTCGGGGCCGTAACCCTCCCAATTGACCAGGTACTGAAGGCACTGGAGAACTGCTCCGGCGGCCACATCTGAAGCGTCCACCTCCACAACGAATGGTTTGTTTGCATCTGGATGGAGGAGAATTGGGCCGGTGGTGAATCAACGGCAGAGCTTGTGGAAGGCGGAAATAGCAGTAGAATTGAGTTGGAAGTGATGAGATGATGGCCGAGTCAGAGCGGTTAAAGGTGCTGCAACTGTACTGTAGTCCAGGATAAAGCGACGATAGAAGTTTGCAAACCAGAGAAACCGTTGAAGTTGTTTGAGAGTCTTGGGTAGGAGCCAATGATGTACAACTTCCAGCTTCTGCGGGTCCATGGCCACACCCTGGGGTGAGATGACAAAGCCCAGGAACGTGGTCGAGCGCTCGTGAAAAGCGCATTTCTCCAATTTACAGTAGAGCTGATGGGTGAGCAATCTCTTAAGGACAGCACTGACGTGTTGTACGTGTTCTTTCATGGTACGTGAGTAGATAAGGATATTGTTGAGGTAGACAAATACCCATCGGCCTAACATGTCTCTGAGAACGTTGTTGATGAAATGTTGGAAAGCAGCTGGAGCATTACAGGGTCCAAAGGGGATGACCAAACTTTCGTAGTCTCCAGTGGGGGCGATAAAGGCCATCTTCCACTCATCGCCCTCTCTGATACGCACCAAGTTGTAGGCGCTCCGGAGGTCCATCTTTGTGAAAATGGTGGCACCAGAGAGGGCGTCCAGGGCTGAGTTGGTAAGAGGCAATGAGTGTCAGTTTTTTATGGTGATGTTATTGAGCCCCTCATAGTCGACACAAGGATGTAGGTCATCGGCTTTCGTTTTTACAAAAAAAAAACCCGCGGCGGCAGACGAGGAGGAGGGCCACATGGTGCCTTGGCGGAGAGCGAAGGACACATACTCCTCCATCGCCTGTGTCTTGGTGGTGGAAAAGGAGTACAAATGGCCGCGGGGAGGGACAGAAACTAGTTTAAGCTCTATAGCCAGGTCGTAGGAGCGATGAGGAGGAAGTTGGGTGGCGCGTCTTTTGCAGAAGGCTTCCGCCAGGTCCCGATAAGCGGTGGGGATGGCGTTAGTGTCGATTTCAGGGGCCTCGGACTCCCTAGAGCACCTCCCAGCTGGAGCCCGCAGGCAGAGTTCGATGCAGGTCAGCCCACACTGTAGGATCCAGTTTTGAGTCCAAGAGATGAGAGAGTTATGTTGCAGGAGCCAGGGGTGTCCGAGGATGATGGGTGGAGATGAGATGGAGGTGAGGTTAAAGTGGATCAGTTCCTGGTGCTGGTCAATGATGAGGGTAATGGGTTGAGTCTGAGCGGTAATAGGGCTAGAGGAGAGGGGCCGACCGTCGACAAATGTGATTCGAACAGGCTAGGATAACGCTTCAATCTCCACCCCCAATCTTTTGGCATAGGAAGAGTCAATAAAGTTGCCTGCAGCACTGGAGTTGATGAACGCAGTACTTTGGACCCGTTTGTGGCCAAATTGGACGTGTACCTGAACCGTGAGACACTCTGCAGCGGTCAAGGAGGCGCGTCCTAATTGCATGGGTTCCCCGGCTTTGGTGTCAAACACAGCGGGAGGTGGAGGTCCGACAGCAGGATTTTCAAATGTTAGCCTATGCTGATGGGGGAATTCTCCATTAAGAGTAGGCTGTAACTGAATCCAATCGAAGGACCGCCGTGGCCCACTCAGCTGCCTGCCCGGATAGCAATGAGACAAGGAGAGCAATGCACAAACGGTCTGTGGAGTATCTGTTGGAATTGAACTCAAACACAAGATCCAGCGCTGTTAAAAACACTGCACGTCCCATCTGTGCCATCCCATTTATCGGGTAATGCTAAATAAACATCAGAAGGGGTGGGGGTGGGGCTTGGCGGCGTGGCAGCCACTACGACGGGCGGTGGGCTAACCGACTGAGCGCCCGCTTCCTTTGAGGGTTGCGTTCTCCTGCCGTAGCTCCGCCACCTCGCGCCATAAAGCCGTGATCAGCTCGGCGTACCGGTTCACCACATCGCAGAGGTGCACGTAATCGGCTAGGTTTACTGCTGGCTCAGTCATTCTGTCATGAGCAACCGGAGGATGAAACAGAAGACGTAGCAGTTAGCACATGTATCTTGTATGGTATACCCAAACGCGGAAGCAGCGCGAGCAGGCAGGATAACCACACATTTTAGTTTAAGAAATCTTTTATGAAAAGAGCTAGGATCTACACAAATAAATCCGCGTTCTAGCAACACACACTCAATCAGAAAAGCAACCCGAGTCGATGAGTACTCACTGAAAATCCGGCAAGCGTGGGAAACGGCATGGGCGAACTCAATGACTGAGCACTGTGAAGCGCCATTTCATCTTCTTTTATGCTTCCTGAATCGCGACCGTACTACTTTCGGGTCCTCGTGCCGCTCGTGTTACGAGTGTGCATGACACTACCACAAAGCACATGTATGAAAACGTGAGCAAATACAAAGTGCGTCAGAGACTAACTAACATTACTGATTAAACTACTCAAAATATGCAACTATTCTATACTATAATAAACAATATAGCCAAGAATATCTTTATTCAACAGGTAAACATAATACACACTGCAAGCATAACAGTTAACTAGGATAAATTATATGAATCTAGCAGTGCATCATCTAAACACTGACCATAAATCTCAATAACACACCGGTGCGATAATCTTAATTATTAAACTGAAAAAAAAATACTATATGGCATTTACACACACAATCTGCTATATTAAATTCCTGAACATGGATACTCATACACACAGTCCCACATACTGTACTCCCTTAACTTTCTCTCATGGTTCTGCACATAGAAGAGCACAGCTCGTTTCTTATCGCGTGCGCTCTGGTTGTGTTGAAGCATGTCAGTCTGCGCTGCAGTTGTGCATATGAGGTCACTCAGTTATCGGCAAAGAGCTTTGTTACACACACACACACACACACACACACACACACACACACACACACACACACACACTAATGGAATCACTGCTCTGTTGGCAAAATTAAATCTTTAACAAGGAACCTCTCTAATGACACTTGCTTTTGCCTCCTTTTGAGGATTTAGCAGAAAGGTGATGTTGCATTGTTATTAAACAGATTCATCTCCCGGAGCCGTTGATGCAGTACAGTTACTAATGAACAGTCATTACATTTGGAAACAAAAAAATGCTTGGCAGACAAAGCACATGCGTACTACTTTTATTTCAAGATCTCGCTCATTCATCAAATTAAAATTTATTTTAAAATTTTGCTCAGCATGCAAAACACTCACATACCAATCCAAGGTTTCACTTTAATTCTTTTTTTTTTAATAGCTTTAGTTAGATTAGATTTTTTAAATAATTTTTTTATTTATATTTAATGATTTCTGTGTACCTTATTTGTGCCTTCAGGTTGCTGACTTGGACACAGTGCATTATGCAGCAATACAGCTGTCTACGCAGAAAAGCAAGAGAACCAACAGACATGAAGTAAAGGTGGATCCACATGTTCTATATTCTTCAGTCAGACAGAGTAATGTGTGCACATAATGTTATGCATTATTTACTGTTTACTACATATGAAACACATGCTTATGATTGTCCTTGGCTGGACTTATTATATAAATTGTTATATTAATGATATAAACATCTAATAAAATATTATAAGTAGTTTAGTGATTGTGCTGTTGTGCTGTATGATAAATGGCCTTTCCAAATTGCCTATAGTGTATAATTGGATGTGTGACTACATACATGTACCCTGAAATGGAGATGTCCCTCCTTGTGTCCTGAGTACCCCCACACCCCTACACAGGATAAACAAATGAAAAACGTAATACAGGTTGTCCCCAACTTACAAGTGAGTTCTGTTCCAGGAGCACGTTCATAAGTCGGATTTGTTCTTAAGTCTGACAAAGTAAGTCTTATACACCTTCAACATGTAAAACATACCAATCCACTTGACTAAATCCCTGTCCCCTTTCCCTACACATCATGTGGCCAAAAACCATAACCACACCTAAGGAAATGAATCTCACACATCAAATGTAACAGTGCTATCTGGGTAAGGGGAAACCCTGACGCCATTTTGTAAAATGTAAACACAGTTCAATGTGAAAAATATATGCCTCTCTTTTGACTGCCACATCATGAGTGATGGTACGCCTACTGACATCTTCAGAGGAAATATAATACTACACATTACTTTGCTGCTATAATACAAATCAAGTTTCTTTTTTTTAAAGGCATGAATAAAAACTGTTGAAGTGTGTAACCATTTTTTGGGCCCCTGAAATTTTATTGAAATTTCAGTTCTTTTGGTGTTCTTTGTACTAAAATACACATATCCACTGGGCAAGTCTGCCCAGTCATTAAAGTAATTATAATTTACAGACCCCCAGAGCCTTGGTTTGAATCTCCTTGTGAATTTGTGAATTCCATCTTAAACCTGGTAATTTCTTCGGACAAAGTATTTTATATATACACATACGCTCACCTAAAGGATTATTAGGAACACCTGTTCAATTTCTCATTAATGCAATTATCTAATCAACCAATCACATGGCAGTTGCTTCAATGCATTTAGGGGTGTGGTCCTGGTCAAGACAATCTCCTGAACTCCAAACTGAATGTCAGAATGGGAAAGAAAGGTGATTTAAGCAATTTTGAGTGTGGCATGGTTGTTGGTGCCAGACGGGCCGGTCTGAGTATTTCACAATCTGCTCAGTTACTGGGATTTTCACGCACAACCATTTCTAGGGTTTACAAAGAATGGTGTGAAAAGTGAAAAACATCCAGTATGCGGCAGTCCTGTGGCCGAAAATGCCTTGTTGATGCTGGAGGTCAGAGGAGGATGGGCGACTGATTCAAGCTGATAGAAGAGAAACTTTGACTGAAATAACCACTCGTTACAACCGAGGTCTGCAGCAAAGCATTTGTGAAGCCACAACATGCACAACCTTGAGGCGGATAGGCTACAACAGCAGAAGACCCCACCGGGTACCACTCATCTCCACTACACATAGGAAAAAGAGGCTACAATTTGCACAAGCTCACCAAAATTGGACAGTTGAAGACTGGAAAAATGTTGCCTGGTCTGATGAGTCCTGATTTCTGTTGAGACATTCAAATGGTAGAGTCAGAATTTGGCGTAAACAGAATGAGGACATGGATCCAACATGCCTTGTTACCACTGTGCAGGATGCTGGTGGTGGTGTAATGGTGTGGGGGATCTTTTCTTGGCACACCTTAGGCCCCTTAGTACCAATTGGGCATCGTTTAAATGCCACGGCCTACCTGAGCATTGTTTCTGACCATGTCCATCCCTTTATGACCACCATGTACCCATCCTCTGATGGCTACTTCCAGCAGGATAATGCACCATGTCAATGCACCAATCATTTCAAATTGGTTTCTTGAATTCAATTTCAATTCAATTCAATTTTATTCATATAGCGCTTTTAATGTTCATTGTCTCAAAGCAGCTTAACAAGAATGAAAAAAAAAAACTTTAAGAAAATGTATGGAAATGTGTATGTGTGAGAAAAATGTGTCTATATAATAATGAGATGAATGAGTGAATGATGAATGAAATATCTCTGATGAGCAAGCCAAGGGTGACGGCGACAGTGGCAAGGAAAAACTCCCTGAGATGGTAGTAGAAAGAAACCTTGAGAGGAACCAGACTCAACAGGGAATCCATCCTCATTTGGGAGATAACGGATAGAAATTATACAACATCGTGTGTGTTATGCAGCTAAAAGTTCAATATAACAGAAGTTCTTTAAATTAACATGAAGTCCAGTTCAGCACAGGGATGAGTCAGCAGGAGTATATATCAGGAGGTGATGGTCTGTGATATCACCACTTTGAGGTATGATCTCTATATTAGAGACATCTATACCATGGGATATAATTAAATCTAGTGTATGATCAAAATGGTCAGTTGCTCCATTTATATTTTGTTTAACCCCAAAGGAATTTAGTAAGTCCATAAAAGCGAGTGCTAAAGTGCCGTTAGCATCGTCTACATGAATGTTAAAGTCTCCTACTATCAGCACTTTGTCAGAGTTAACCAATAGGTCTGATAGCAGATGTCCAAACTCTTTAAGAAAATCGACATATGGCCCCGGGGGTCTGTACACGGGGGCCAGAGCAAAATATAGCAAGGGTTTATTATGTATCTCTCTGAGTGCAACATTAATAATAAGCATTTCAAATGAGTTAAACCTGGGCCTTGTTTTCTGAGTAACAGTGAGTACATCATTGTAGATAGTTGCAACACCACCACCGCGACTAGTTAGTCGGGGCTCGTGCATATAGAAATATCCTGATGGAGTAGATTCATTCAGACTAATATATTCATTTGGTTTAAGCCAGGTTTCAGTGAGGCAGAGTGCGTGGAGACAGTAATCCGAGATCATTTCATTAACAATAAGTGCTTTAGGCGCAAGGGATCTAATTTTGAGAAGACCTAACTTTAGAGGTACTTAATTGGCCTTTTTCTAGTTTTATGGTAATCAGATTATTTCGGGCGGATTTAAAGAGTTTATTCTTTTTTCAAACTATTCGGGGAACAGACACAGTTTCTATAGGACAAGCTATGTGTGTGCTATGTGTATCAGTATGGTGAGCTGTAATGTGGCTATTATGATTGCAATCTAAGGTATGACTTACCACCAGTCAGATGGTTCGTAGTGTCCTGGAGATGTTGTCTAAGAGGACTGCTGCTCCAGCTCTGCTAGGGTGCAGGCCATCGGTGTGGTAGAGCCTAGGACGCTCCCAGAAAACATTCCAGTTATCAACAAAGGGTAATTTCTGTTGTTGACACCAAGATTGTAACCATTCATTAAAAGCAAACAATCTACTGAACCTCTCGATTCCTCGCTGGAATGTGGGAAGCGGTCCAGATACGACGATTCTTGTTGTGGGTGATGTGCTGCGGACCTTCTCAACCAGGCTCCTGAAGTCCTTCTTCAGGATCTCCGTCTGTCTCAGCCTGGTGTCGTTCATGCCAGCATGAAGGACCACAGCTCCAAAGTTCTCCCTCAGGTCCGCAGGCACCTGTGCAGCAACATCAAGAACACGAGCACCAGGTAAACAGCGAGTGCGCACCTTAACTTTAACCGTGGTAGCACGGACGTGCCAGATGATGGAGTCTCCGACCAGCGCGTCGTGTACCGTCTCGCGAAGAGGAGCGAAGCAGTTTCAGGTCGCGATCTCGAAGACGGGCGGCGGCGGAGGGGGAGAGGTAGTCTCCCGGGGCCTAGCGCGCTTCTTCCGCTGCTGCTGTATCCAGGCTTCGTGGTATCCTGGGTGAAGGAAACCTGGGCGGGCTGCGTCCTTGGCGCGTTGGACCTGGACAGAGAAACACGCGGAGTAGAGGTTGTTGGAGAATTTGTGTCACGCCGAGGATTTACCTGGGACAGGTGAGCGTCGGTCCGTGATGATTCCAGCGCAGCTTTCCGCTGTCGTAGCTGGGCCAGCTTCACCTGTAGGTCGCGGATCTACTTCCTCAAGGTCTCCATCTCCAAATCTATCGAGTGAAGCTCCAGTGTATCCACACCCGCACTCAGAGGCAGAGACACAGCCGTCATGGTGTCAAAAAACGGAGATAATCGGTGTAAAAAAGCGTAGGTAGGTTGTGATAGCCGGGCTAACGGGCTAGCAATGCTAAAGGGATAGCCGGCTAGAGGCGGTGTGCTGCAAAACAATTAAAACTTAGCGATATAACAGGCGTTTCGAGTGAGTATCTTATAAAATACTTTACATACTATACAGTACGTTCACTCTTTGTAACAGGGCGAAAAAGTTGAAAAACTGGTCAAAAGTTGGTCAATCTGGCGGAGCTCGGAAAAAAGCAGCGTCTCTTTTCAGCTCAGCCCATATAGAAGCCCATATAGCTATACTAGAAGAAATGAGAGCAGCACCTTCCCGATTGGGATGGACACCGTCCCACCCTAACAGGCCATCTTTGCCCTCAAAGGTCTTCCAGTTATCTATAAAGGCCACTTTATTTTCCGAGTACCACCTGGCCGTCCAGCGGTTCAGTGACCATAACCTGCTGTAAGCTATGTCGCCACATCTCATTGGGATGGGGCCAGAGCAAACTACTTTATCGGACATCGCCTTGCTAGTTTAAACACCTCTGTAAAGTTACTCTTACTAACCTCTGACAGACAAAGGCCTATATCGTTAGCTCCAGCATGTACCACTATCTTAGAGAACCTATGCTGTCCTAGATTACCTGCTATGTCCGGTGCTCTGGCTCCCGGGATACACCTAACCGCTGGCATAGCTAATTTCACGTGTCTCAGTATAGAGAGTCTCATATAACCAGAGCTCTTTCAGGTTTCTCAGTGGGTGCATCACTGAGGAGAGCAAACCTGTTGGACACATGAATGTTGGTTTGTTGTTCTTAGACGAAGAAACTCGTGGGTTCTCCAAAAAGCGCAAAAAAAAAAATAAAAAGGCGAAGCCCAATAGTATGGAAATGTAAAAATTTGTTGCTATTAATATTATTATTGTATAAAACTGAAACGCTATATAATTTAAATGCTGATACAAATGCGAAACCTTCGCGGCAACGATACAAAAACAGGAAGCTACGTCACGCACCGGTAGTAGGCAACTGGTAAAAACAAATTAAAAATAAAATCGCTGAGATGATATATTTGTCGTATGTTGTGTTTATTTGATTAAGCTTAAACCATTTTTAAGTTCTTCAATAATAAAAACAAATATAAAAAATATATAGTCTAATGCCATAGAAGCTATAAAAAATAAAAGCTTTGAGATGACTATTGTGTCGTATTTTTGTGTTAATTGCATCATGCTAGCGACATTCTAATCATGTTTTTAGGGAAATGCTATTATAGCTAGCATAAGGCTAGCGACATGCTAATATTGTTAGCATCATGCTAACAGCAGGCTAATATTGTTAGCATAAGGTTAGCAACATGCTAATATTGTTAGCATAAGGTTAGCAACATGCTAATTGTGTTAGCAACATGCTAACAGCATGCTAATGATGCTGTTAGTGGGCATGGCTCATGAGCATAATGATAATTGCAAAAGACTTGCTTGAGTTAAATGAGCCCTCCCCCGTCTCCAGTGGCGGTATTAGGCATGGGCGGACTGGGCAGCCGCCCAGGGCGGCATTTTTTCATGCCTCCAGGGGGGCGGCACTTGGGGAATGCGCCGGTGTGCCGCTAAACGTTTTTTATATATGACTTTGGCGCGGCGGCGTCCCTGTGCAAATTTCTAAATGAACAGCGATGGAGAGAAAAAGGCCAAAGCTGTCAGGTGCCCAATTTAGAAAAAAGAGCAAAGAAGAAGAGGAGAAACGAGCAAAAGATAAAGGTATGCAACAACGTTCTCTCTGTATGATTACTGTCAATGAAGTTCTAATGATTAGTGTTAACTAATAACTTTAGGTTTGTTAGCCTTCTTGCTAGCCTAGTCTTGCAGATGAGCTGGCAGAGCAGTGCAATACACTAGGCACCACACTGCACTTTGGCAGTCACTCAGATTTCTGATTTGGACAATAGAGAGCTTGTGCAGGAATTCAAGAACTTCCCTCCCCTGCCATCAAAAACCATGACCCTCTTGAGCTCATCAGTTTTATTTATGAAAAGGATCTATCGGAGATCTACCCCAACTTTTGGACTGCTCTCAGGATTGCACTTACCCCAGAGGCGGTCTCGCCCAGGGAGTAAATCAGTGTAGAACCACCACTGCCCGTCTCCCTGGGATCCACAGTTAACCCTTAGGTGTCTGAGGCCTTTTTGAAGACCTGTCGTGATTCAGCGCACTTCGTAAATTTGTGTAAATTTAAAATCTTTACCAATATAGTAGCTAATACATTTTCTCTTTTTATGTCGAGCACAAACTGGGCTTTCATAATGTTGCTTATGTAAATATGTCAGATTCATGTGCAACTTTTAAACTTACAGTACAGACCAAAAGTTTGGACACACCTTCTCATTCAAAGAGGTTGAATTTGTATTATGGCAAGAAAAAAGCAGCTAAGTAAAGAAAAACAAGTGGCATCATTACTTTAAGAAATGATGGTCAGTCAGTCCGAAAAACTGGGAAAACTTTGAAAGTGTCCCCAAGTACAGCCACAAAAACCATCAAGCGCTACAAAGAAACTGGCTCACATGCGGACCGGCCCAGGAAAGGAAGACCAAGAGTCGCCTCTGCTGCGGAGGATAAGTTCATCCGAGTCACCAGCCTCAGAAATCGCAGGTTAACAGCAGCTCAGATCAGAGAGCAGGTCAATGGCACACAGAGTTCTAGCAGCAGACACGTCTCTAGAACAACTGTTAAGAGGAGACTGTGTGAATCAGGCCTTCATGGTAGAAGATCTGCTAGGAAACCACTGCTAAGGACAGGCAACAAGCAGAAGAGACGCGTTTGGGCTAAAGAACACAATAAAGAAAACTCTTTGAATGAGAAGGGGTGTCCAAACTTTTGCTCTGTACTGTGCATATATATATATATATATATATATATATATATACTACTAACTGCTCAAACAACTATATATGAAATGCGCGCACACACACCAATACACAAACTCCGCTCACATACACACACAAACTCTCCATGCACACACACCTACAGTATGAGATGCGCGCACCGCTTCACAGTGTAAATGGAAGTCATTTCAATGTAATCGGAAGTCGTTTCAGTATAGACGGACTTGTCGCTTCATTCTCCCTGATTGGTGATAGCGGTTTGTAAACAGCCTGCTGTTGGACAGTTTAGAAGACGAAGTAGGACAGTATAATGGTGATCATCACTGCTCAATTACAAGGCATTTTCAAAAATGTCCAATTGATTTCTGAATATTGCAGCGACAGAAAACGTGAGTGATGATTTGCAAAAAGAAAAATTGAAGCACGGAATTTGTGGCTAATATGTCGGATCCCACAACAGAAGCAATTACTGTTTTCTGAAATGTGCTTTCCTCGCCTTCGCTAACATGAACAATAACTAACTCATCGGAATCCCATGTGACTCCCTTGATCAAATTCAAATACAGAATTGAAAATTCAAACAGTGTTCTGACTCTCCATACCACCCACTTTTGTGGTGATAATTTTCAATAAAACAAAACAAAAAAAAGAAACAAAAACTGACATTGTTATAAAATATATAACGCATTGAAACATTTATAACTTATGAATAAATTATTCGATTAATTTACAAGATGTACAGAGATGCATTTATTTATTTATTTATACAAATTGCTAACCTATATGATACTAAATATTTCTTAATTAAATTAAAATTAAATAATTGTGTCTTATTTATATGATGTTTTCCTCGATAATAATTATAGGAAATATTTTAATGACTGATTACCGCTAAATTGTCCGTTGCTCACTCTTCCCTACAACCGTTAAGTTCCCCTTGTTTGTGCGCGTCTCATAGGTGTGCGCGCGGAGAGTTTGCGTATATGTGCGCGCGTCTCATAGGTGTGTGTGTGCGCATTTCATATGTAGTTGTGTGAGCAGTTAGTAGTATATATAGATGTGTGACTGTTTCATATATGTGTATGCAAGTGTTTCATGTGTGCCTGAGTGAAGTTTGATTTAAGCCCTATATGGCACCTCATACGTTATTGTTTTCCTTACACACACACACACACACACACACACACACACACTATTTGCTTCTACCTGCTTCCAACTGGTTTCTGTTTGCCTGTTGTCAGGGGTAACCCCTAGAGGACGCCTAGCGCCCAGAGACTTTGTGTTTTGTAGTTCCTTTCTGTTTGACTTCATTTCCCTTGTTGCATCTCGGTCAGGTGACGTGGGCTTGTTTTAGTTCCTTTATGTGTCTTGCATCTGTTGATTTAACCCAGTAAATGTCAGTGAGTTTAGTTTGTGTATTCTGTGTCTTTATTCATGTTTTGGTTTATTTTACTATAAAGTATATTTGTTTGTTTGATTTTCTATTTCGTTATAATAAACATCGTTCTTTGAAACACCTGGACCTCTGCATTTATGCCTCGCACCCTTAAACGTGCCTGAAAATAAGATGACACTTTAATAAACCAAGGATTCAGAATCACAAACAACAAAAAACATTATTCTATTATTGTTAATAATAATAATCTAGTTAGGTCAACTACGGCAGTACAGGACTGCAGTGCAGGATAACTGCTGTTACAGGTAATTACCTTAATATAAGACTAGTTTTGCAGTGAACTGTTTAATAAAATTATATTTCAATACAACTGCATTCCAGCTGCATTTAACTGTCATGTGGTCTAGCTGGTGGGTTTGGCTAGACCAGCTGATGGAGTGGTTGCCGTGGGCATATATGGTAGTCAAGAATGCAGAGGGGTGTGCAAACAAAGAGTCTATTAACAAAACTCAAACATTGAAACAAACAAACAGAAACTCAAACTAGGGCTAAGGAAAGACATAGGGAACAGCATGCTAACACAGGACTGAGAACTGATAAGGAACAGAGGACTAACACAGGGGACTGAGGATGAGGAAACATGGAGCTGGAGCTAACTAAGGACACATAGGGGAACTAGATACAAGGCTGGACAGGACGTGGCTGGAACTAGAGACAGACTAGACTGGAGGGACAGAGACTGGTTAGTGGGGTTAGTAGCTACACGGAATATGGAGACACAGGATGCTGACCTAACCGGGTTAGTATCTAATGGAGTTAGTACGGACCTAAAGAGGAAACAGAACACAAGAAAGGCACACATGAGGCTATTCCAAGCTAGCGGCTAACCTACTAGTGACCAGAACCACTAGCAGTCAATCCCACTAGAGGCTAACCCTACTGGAGGCTAACCCTACTAGCCGTCAAGGCCTACTAGTGGTTAACCCTGCTAGCGGCTAAGCCCTCATGTGGCTACACATACAAGGGAAGACACAGAACAGTACTTACACAGGAGGAGACACAGCCTAACTAAACACTGAACAAGGCAGCTCCATGAATCCATCAGAACAAGGAACATACAGAAAACAAAACTAGAGTCCTCTGAAAACAAAGGTTACAAAACAAACCTTAAAGAAACAAAAAGGACTGCCCACATGACAGTATAGGATATACAACCATAAACCAACAAACAAACAACATTCAACAACAATGCTCGACCCAGTTTCCCAGAACAAACTGCTATTTATAGAAACTTTAATGAGCCACCTCAGTTCATGTGAGCACTCATCACCTGACTGAGGTGCCTTCTGGGAAACTGAGTCGACCAACAAAAACTACAGACAGACATGAACAGTGACCTCTAGTGGAGGTTCCTAACATTAACTGAATTAGTACTGAATAAATAGTACTTCATTGTACTTCACAAAAATGTAGTTATAATGCAGTTTTTATCCCAAAAACTGCAGTTATTTAATTTTATAATGAACAGCAATATTGAATCTTATTTCAATACAACTGCATTGTACTTCACAAAAACTGCATTCTTTTCCCCAGAAACTGCAGTTATTTTTTGTAAGGGGAAGCTTCTCTTAAATAAAGCCAGGAAATTATTGGGAACTAGCGTAGGTACCCACCGTTGATGGGAAAAGAGTTTGTAGAAATAGTAAACAGGCTAAAGCTAAAAATAAGCTGTAATCAGTGACATTATTATTTCAGGTTGAAGCCCAGTCACACTGCTCACGTCTCTCTTGTGGCCAGTGTTGACCTTGCAGCTGTCAATTTAACCCATATTTCCCCATGTTTACATCAAAAGCATCGGGGCAATTTGTGAAATAATATTTACAGGATATGGTGACTACTGGCGGTCCCTCCTGATGCTCTGGTCATTATAAACTTTAAGGAGTTGCATGGAGTATAAGTAGAGCGTCCAGTGTAGCACAGAGCATGTCAATATTTGTATAATACCTTAATACTTGAATCACGTCCTGCCGAGCTAGAACCATGTCCTGCTACTCTACAAGCAAGTTGTGAGCTGAGTCTTGCTAGTCATGTTAACCATTTTTGCTGGGCTGAACCATGTCTGTCCATAATCACACCCTGAGAAACCAGAATTAGGCCCTACTTCATGCCATGTGTCTCGGCGGGCCACACAATCACTATGTGTACAGCGCAGCTCCGCAAACTCAGCAGATAAAGTTCAAGTTCACGGCCACTGGCAAGGCGCAGGAAAAGGGGGCGGGGCGCCGTAATCAGACACAGATGGTTTCCTATTCCCACTCACCATCTGGGAGAGAGTGAGGGACTATAAAAGGAGGACAGGAAGCCAGCCTGGTGAGTCAACTGTTAAAAGACAAAACCTAATGTCACTTCTCTCTTCGGTCTCTGCAGACTCCGAAAGTTCCAGCTGTTTATTCAGAACGGAAACCTCCAGGGTCTATGCTCCGGATGACATGCTGTCGCAGCCCGGCACCCTCCTCCATGGTCCCGCCTCCGGTGTCCAAGCTGGATGCAGCTGGTTCAGAGGCGACAGTGGGCCTCATTTTCTTCCTGCTTGTGGACATCTTCACAGAGTGGGGCTGGCAATGATCAAACAAAAAACACACCACAACCATATAAGCTCCCACAGACTGCGTGTTACAAATGAAAGATCATAACTCTGGTGATTCCTTACTAAGTTAAAATTTGTATGTGGAATGATGAATTGAGTGGTATTGCTGTGTGAAATGTAAAATAACTTGATTTTTATTATCCTGCATGGATTCATTACAGGGAGTCATATTACAGATTGCAACATCTAGCACATTTATAAAATAATCTAGAATGTGAAGTAAAATGGGTAGATCCACACCTATCATCTTAAAATGCTTTAAAGGCTGAGGAATATATATTCATGTGGAAATTTTAACGAAATTTCTATTCTGCTAGCAGTGTTTGTGATCATCTATAAACGCTACCACCGACTAAACATAGAACTTTGCTCATTTATAAATAAATATTACATACAATCTGTCAGTTACTTATAAATCCCAAGGGTGTGAACTCTGACCTTTTAGCTTATTAATGTTGATGGCACTGTATACACTATAGATACGTAGGGCAGAGGGACAAACCACTTTTAATGGATGGGGATCTGATCACAAAAGAAAACAGCAGACTGATCAACAGAATCTTGTTTTATTACAAATATCATATTTATATAATAAAGTGTTTAAAACTTACAGAGATTACAGACTCGAGTTACAAACTGCTTTAATCCTTTAAGACCTGCCAAAGGAGAGCTCCAGCAGTGTATCTTGGTATTTTTACATGCTGTAGTGACGGTGACATCAATTTAATCCCGACATTCAAGAATATCTAGAGATAAATTGCATTGAAGTAAAAAATATATATATATATATACAAAAAGTTTTCATATTCCTACATATGTTTCTAAACGTAAAAGTGCCATAAATGTCAACCTCAAATCTGTCAATGTATAAAGTTGTAGAAAAAAAGGCACAAAATGTATTTGATATATCTACGTCAAATAGTGTTCATTAGGTCACCAATAAATAAAACAAAAGCAAAAAAAGAAGTGTTAAAATAAAATGTCAGTTCATTATGTTCAAAGTTCACGACTAAGAGGAATTCACAAATATTCACAACACATGGCCACGGGGAATCTGGAGCAGAATCTTTTTAAAAACTTTTTCATGCGGCTGCGCATCTGTACAGCGCTGTTTATATGATTTATAGCTTCATTTTATTGTTGCATGCAAAGTATAAGTGTGTGTGTGTGTCTGTGTGTAAAGTAACACACACACACACACACACACACACACACACACACACACACATATATACTGTAGTATATATAACTGTGTGAACCTGGTTTTCTGCATTAATTTGTTATTAAATGTCATAAATTATCTGAGCTTCATCTAAATCAAGACGATTGACAAATATATGTGGATAAAATATATATAATATATATTTATAATAACAGAAAAAAATAAGATTTTTCATGTTGTTTATGAACACAATCATTCAGTAGTGTAAAAAGTATGTGAGCCGTTGAGAAATTCTAAACCCATTATTCCTGGCAGAACTGCTTTAACTCTGTCATATCACTCATAACAACATTAATCACAAGTTCAATCTTAGTTTCATCAGTCCACAATTTTTTTTTTTTTTTGTCAATACCGCTGTGGAGTGTCAATGTGCTCTTTCGCAACCCTCAGGCATGCAGCCATGTCCTTTTTACTAAGCAGCAGCTCCATTTGTCACTTTTTGATAGAGTAACCACAGTCTCAAAGCGTCTCCATTTGCCTAACTGTAAGCTGGTGAATTTCAAACTCTTTGAAATCATTTTGTAACTCTTTCCAACTTTACATAAATCAACAAGAGCATGGTGCTCCTTAACATTTTCTTCCTGTGTGGAGCAAACTCAAAATGTTTGAGTGTTTTTTATTTTTTTTTTTTATCACTCGAAGTAGCTCGAAAAATAAGAGAGGTTGTTTATATCCATTACTGTCAGCTGTACTTTAGTTGTGGGAGTGCATCACAGAGGAGGCACATGAATTTGTAAAAAAAAAAAAAAAAAAAAAAAAATTTTTTTTTTTTTTTTTTGTGTGTGTCCTCTAGAGTTCTGGCAAAGTAATAAACATTAGTCAGTTGCTGCCTTCCCTTTCACAGTATACTTTAAACTGCTCTTCCCTGCTTCCTGTTGTGGACATGCTGGCTAGGGGAACTTTCTAAAAAACAATGCCAGTCTCAAATGTAAAAAAAAAAAGGTTCAGTTTTGCCTCCTAAAAATTTGATTTGGTTTATAAATATTTTGGGTTTAGGAGCCACAGACCACTTATGATTATCAGTCACCCCCCAAATGAGGATGGGTTCCCCGTTCTGTCTGGTTCCTCTCCTACTGCCAGCTCAGGCAGTTTTCCTCGCCACCGTCGCTCTCGTCTTGCTCATCTGATTATTCTGATTCATACACATCTCTTACATTTCATACACATTTCCATAATTAGCTTTTGATTACTGACACTGCACCATTGCTATAAGTGCTATACAAATAAATGTGACTGAATTAAATATTTATGTTTATCTGGAGCCCTGACAGTGAATCCTGAACTCAGGCCATCATCT
>JAAGKR010007085.1:25787-38959 GCA_011419295.1 Clarias macrocephalus | reverse complement strand
TCTGTCTCTCCCTCTCTGTCTCTCTCTCTCTCTCTGTCTCTCTCTCTGTCTCTCCCTCTCTGTCTCTCTCTCTCTCTCTGTCTCTCTCTCTCTCTCTCCCTCTCTCTCTCTGTCTCTCTCTCTCTCTCTGTCTCTCTCTCTGTCTCTCCCTCTCTGTCTCTCTCTCTCTCCCTCTCTCTCTCTGTCTCTCTCTCTCTCTCTCCCTCTCTTTCTCTCTCTTATAACATTGTATAAAATGTTATTTATTCATGTTAAAAATACACATTTTAGGGAAAATCCTGTGTCCTGTTCCAAACACTGGGAGTCTTATGTATCGTAAGAGGATATCCGCTATGTCCTAAAAGCCAGAACCTGTTACACCACTGCTTTTCTCACTTCTGGCATACAGCTGTTATTGGGCCAACTCCAAACCAATCATGCACTGAGTACAGGAGATCCATAAAACAACAACAACAACAAAAAAAACCCTGTCAGGCTGTGCTGGTCAGAAGGAAAACAATGCCGTGGTTCTGAGTTACATCCCACAACCTCTCCTCCTGGTATCCTCCTGGTAGGTGGACCTGGCTGATGGGCAGGGCTTAATGCTGGAGTTCAACATAATTGGCTGGGAAAAGTCCGTAAGCCCCCCTGCACACACCCCTCCACCAGCCCTCGTTAATCATCTCAATGTTGGTGATGATGTCATCAGGGTCGAAAGAGATCTCGTCATCAGAAACTGTACAATAAAACAATAAGTAAATAAAGACCCTTGACATGCAGTAAAGGAAATAAATAGAAAATAAAAGACAGAAAGCATGTTGGTGCACAATGTTTCCCTTGTGTCCAACACAGACACAAAAAGAGCGCACCCAGTGCACCACAGTCCACCATACACAGGACCCTGCAGGCAAAGAACCCGACCCACACTCCAAATGATCTCCTGACAATAGCACCCCCCAGAGGCCTTGTGGAGCCACACCCTGAGGGGCCAGAGTCGGCCCAATGGTTTCAATATAGTTGCTGATCTGCGTGTATGGAAGCGATTTTAGTATAGGTTTTAAAATGCTTAAATTAAACTAATGTACTTCTAATAGCACTTAATCAGTCCTAGAAAAGGAAAGGAAAATAAGTTGTACATGCTATGTGCATTTCTAACGTTTCTATTTCTAGGAACATATTTTTTATTCCTGTGTGTATTAAGTTTTATATAAGTTTTAATCACGAGTGTGATATAAAAACGTGCTTTAAATTAGACAACTCATCCTAATCGGCTATATAGAATATACAAATAACGTTTGAGATTATGGCATTACCATAACACAAACTGGGAGAAGGTAACAGTAATGTGAAATAGTTCCTCTGAAACAAAACAAATGTTATATTTGGAATCCCTAAAAAGCTTTGGGACAAAGGTTCAGTCTAGGAATATCACTTGTCACCATAATAATTTTTTTAAACAAACATGAAAAGAAGCAGCATATATAGATGGCTTAGGACACTGCACAGAGTCGTATGCTAACATAACATTTATTTGAAATTCAGATTAATTAGCTTATGGATGGCGTTTGAGGTTTCAAAGCGTTAGAAGATAATGTCAGATGGTTTACAATATACTTTATTCTAGAACGTATTTAGGACCAAAGATGAAAAAAGGTTGTGTTCTGTTTGACTCACCAGCTTGATAATCATACAGAGCCACAGCTACCACTCCCAGATCCTCGTCACAATCACACAACTGAGCACCTACACACACACACACACACACACACACACACACACACACACACACACACACACCAAAAGGTAACTTAAACTCTTAGAGGGTCGGCGTAACCCGTCTGCACTTTTTTCTGGTAACCGTAAAAAGAACTTAAAATGTTCTATCATTTTTAATCATTTACATAAGTGTAGCACATTATTTGAATCTGTAAAGGGTCTTATAATATCCACAAATTATTGTGTTTTTGTAAAATAGAGTAAATAAACAGGGTGCGCTTCCAGCTGTCTCAGTCTCCGTGAATATCTTTCTGAAATGCGTCAATAAAACTAACTGAGACTCCGTGAATACTTCACACACCGACACGAGAAATATATCTATAGAAAGATTAAATGATCTTTTAAATAAAACAGATATTCAACAAATAAATATTCTAAGTTTATATAATCCGTATGAATCCAAGGAGAGTCTTTCAGTCTCAATTCATTATCTGATAATGACATAAGACAGGACACGCCCACACGCTGTTCACACGGAAAACAGGCTGTGTAATCTACATACAAGACCACGCCCCCACGCAAGACACGCCCACACTCTATTTACAGAAAAAACAGTCACAGGGTAATCTACATACAAGACCACGCCCCCACCACGCAGGCGTGCGCGTGCACACAGATTCAGTGAGTTTCCTACGTGTGTGAAATAGTGATGGGTTTGTTTTTGAACGAATCTTTAACGTGACTCAGAAGAGCGAGTAGTCTCGGAGTCAGGGCGCGCATGCGCAAATCATCGCAAAACCTCCGTAGATTATGTACAGGAAACAGAATTGAACGGTTCTCAACAAATCTTCCAAGTCTGAGTCGTTCATTCTTTTGTCACATGACTCCCATAG
Source organism: Clarias macrocephalus (assembly GCA_011419295.1). NCBI lineage: Eukaryota > Metazoa > Chordata > Actinopteri > Siluriformes > Clariidae > Clarias > Clarias macrocephalus. The sequence goes on along the minus strand of JAAGKR010007085.1, from coordinate 36,371 downwards.
ACGCTATGCAGTGCAGTAGATTCAAAAGAACGAACGACTCGAATCTAAAGATCTGATGCTGAGCTGCTCATTCTGTTTATAATCTGTCCTTAGCTGCAGTGTAATATTTTCATTACTGGAACTATAGACAACATGTGTGTATGTAGATGTGTTGGGGGTCTGTTTATTGAAAATGTAACATTTTATTTTATTTCTGGTCAAAAGAACGAAATGAACTAAATGACTCAAAAAAAAATTCGTTCATTTTGATGAACGAGATTCAAAGAACCGAGTCACTAAAATGATTCAAACTTCCCATCACTAGTGTGAAACGTGTCACGTGCTGTACAGGTTTCTGGAGCTCTACAGAATGTTCTGGACAGTGGGAGGAGTTTAGATTTACCTCAGAACAACACTGAGACTTAAACAGAGAACAAAGGAGGAGAATCCAGCAAGCTGTTATCATGGGTAAGTTATTAAATCTTATATAATCCTTATTCTGATAACAATCAACTCATATTGTTTTATTTTTTTCTCATTTTGGGTGGCTTTGGCCTGTTTATATGAAACTTTGCATTTCAATATCACTTACATGGTTTGGTTAGCATGTAGATAACACTGCTAATCATGCTGACATACTGCCTTATGTAGCATAGCACAAACATGCTAGCTCCCGGTGGCTAAGCTAATGCCTTATGTAGATTACAGATGGTTGTCAGCATCAGCTGTGGAGTAAATATTCAAATGTGTTTCACTCAGTTTTTGATAGCTTTGGTTTATGGTAGTTATTTGGTTCAGTTTTTGGTTAGTTTATGACACTCTATCTATAATGCTATTTAGCACAAACACTTTAGTGATATTCAGATGTAAGGGACAAAAAGCAGTTTTAAGTTGTTATGTGACATTACAAAAGCTTGTGTTGTCTTCATGCACGGTCATTAGTGATTGATGATGAAAATACACAGCAGTTTGTTTTATCGTGTTATCATGCTCATGGTGTTTTTTTCTTCTTCAAATCACACAATATACACAATAAGTATCTGTCTGCACCTGACAGCAATGTTGTCACTGCTGGTCACAGGGTCTGTGTGTGTTGTAAAGCAGTGTATAGTAAGCAGCAAAAAAATAAATAAATAAATAAAAAAATAACACCATGGAAATGCCAGGTATGTAATGTTGACTTTTCTGTTGAACAGGAACTGGTTTTCGAGAGAGGCACAAAGATGTATGACTGTGTACAGGGTGTAAGACTGTGTACAGGGTGGGCTTTTACACACCTAACACCCTTTCTTCGTTTCATTTTGTACAGCCATATACTGCACATGCTATAAATATGCCTTCTGTGTATAAGATGATCTGTGTCTGTCCTTCTCCACTCGATGCTGGACATTTTCTTTGCACTATGTAAGCACGTAGGTTATGTATCGGGTGTAAGAGTGAGCGATTTCGTCTGTCAGTTAACTATATTATAAATAAACTACAAACAAAAAAACAAACAATGTATGCTTCTTTTGTCCTCAAATTATTTTCCTGTAGCACTTCCCTCTGTAATATCTTTATAAATAACTGAAAAATACACAAATGTCAGGATGTACCACCTGATGTAGCATCTTGATTTCACTTAGAATTAGAATCAATTAGCAATTAGAAACCAATGATGGCAGGCTTGGTGAAGCAAAAAAAAAAAAAAAAAAACCTTATTTAATTTATAAGTAACACAACACATCTTCCCAGACTCACTTTAACAAACTGTAGTGGTTAGTGGCTGCTGAGAAATTTGTGACGTGTCACTTTTTGGTGATGTTACCTGCAGTCAGGCGCTGGTTCTCCTGATATGGGTTCAGGTAGATCTCCTCCTGCTGGGAGCAGGTACAGGTAAGTCTTTGGTTAGTGAAAAATGTTAATGATAACTTTATTTGATTGAAAATATATTTAGCCACACGCACACCTCTGCCATTCGACGGGCTTCCTCTATCTCCTGTTCCTGCTTGGCGTGTCGTCTGGTTCTTTCCTCCTGCAGCCGTTTCTCTTCCTCTTCCTCGTTTTCTTTGGCCAGATTCTCAAAAAGAGCTGTGATGCTTCGTATTCCTCTGCCGCCTGTAACCAGTCAGATGTTTAATTTCCACATGCAGCCTGTAGAACTTTAGGTACTCTTGGCTTTAGGAGTGTCGTCCATGGCTGAATGATGACACTACATTACACACCAGCTCAAAGCCAGCTTCATGCACATTGTTTACTGTATGTTCACTTGAATAAATACTTCAGTAGGATAGTTATATTATTTGGATAGTTATATTATCATTATCTTTCGAGATGGGGAAACTGAACAACTTGCTTATCATGGTTCTTTTGTGTGCCAATCTAGGTATCACACTCATTCCAAAATATATATTTTTTATATAAATAAATTTTTGATAATTTTTTTTAATGTATGTTTGAACTTGTAGTGTAAAGTAGTGCTATTCCTCTGTGATCCTACAGAGGGTGCACTATTAGAACTAATAGAACTATTTACTAACTGGCAGGAGGAACAGTGTTGCTTCAGAATTGCAACAAAATCTTGATAGAAGACTTGTTTAGTATTTATATATATATATATATATATATTAAATACACATCTATTAATATATAGATATATGGTATGTCCTTTTTCCTTTTTAAGGATGTTGCTTTCTAAATTAAATTTGCAGCTCTAATAATTTCTAAGACAAAAGCTTTTATAAATAGTATATATAATAATATACAGTAAATTTAGTTCATGATTCTGGCTTTATTATGACTGTGACCTGAGAATCCTTTTTAGTTTCTGAATCTTAAACAATACAAAACACTAAGAACAGAGACCATGTCCTAAAAAAGGAAAATCAATTTTTAATCAATTTCTGATTATCTCACATGTTGGTCAAATTGCTAGTTGATAGCTTTGTAGCTAGAAAAAAAATTGGTTATTAATATGAACTAGTGGATGAAATTGATGTGAATTATAACATCAGGAGCATCCTTACGAAGTATAAATATAAACATAAATGCAGCAAATAATTTCAACATTTGAGCAATTTCCTCAGGCCTATGTTTTTTGTTACATATTTAGTTAAAAAAAACAAGCTACAGTTCCAGTCAAAAGTTTGGATTTATTTTCTACATTCTAGAACAATACTAGATGTTTTCAAGGCTATGAAATAACACATAGCTTTAGGTAATGAAGTAACAACAGTCTGTTACTATTTTAAGGTCAGCAGTTCTTGCAAAAACTTGCAAGTCTTGTGTCGAGTGCATTTGTAAACCCCATCAAACACCATGATGAAACCGTCACTCATGAAGACTTTCCCAGGAAAACAAGACCAAAACTTAACTCTGCTGCAGAGGAGAAGTTCATTTAGAGTCACCAGCCTCAGAAATCATCAATTAACAAACAGAAGTAGTCAAAATGCTCTTACCCGCCTTGTGGTAATCAGCACTGGATTTTTCATCATCCACATATGTTCTTGCTCCCTAAACACACACGAATATTTCAACTCTAAAGCTAACGCTAAGCTAAAGTATGCTTGCGTTGGACGAAGGTTAAAAGAGTAGCATATACCTTGTAGACTCTGGCCTTCTGCAGTCCGCATTTCACTTTAAACCATGCGGTCTTGTCTAAAGTAAATACAAGGAGAGAAGAAAACATCAGTAAAGTGAAGATCAAAACCAATGTGTTACACTTAGCGTTGCATCAGACTGTGTGTGTGTGTGTGTGTGTGTGTGTGTGTGTGTGTGTGTGTGTGTTGATGCTTACTCAAAGTGTATAGCACAAGAAATAAAACAATGTTCCAATCAGCATTAGCTAAAGCTTTCTACCAAACCTTGCAATTTGATATAAATCAGAGATTCTTAGACTTTCTGCAAACTGTAAAAGGTAAAATAATAAAATCTGCATTCTCAATACAGATTTCTTTTATAAACATAATCCAATTATTTAAATATTAAGTTGAATTTAGGTTATTTGAGCCATATACATTAGTAGACAGGACACAGTGCAGGTACAGAGTTTAGTCCTTTTGGTCTGTACTGTGGAACCGGATGGAGGACGTGGACTACAAACCTTTCTGTGATTTGTGTTTCTCTGTTTTGCCCTGATGCTGAAATCCCACCAAACTTTTGTCCACTTTATCAGTTTCTACTCCATGTTTTGCTCCAAATACTTTACTGCAATCTGCAGATGAACAAATACAGAAATACAAGGATAAAGCAAGCCACTACTTTATAAAATATATATATATATATGAATGCTCACATGGAGAAGCCCAGATCACACCACTGGACTTCTCCATGTGCATGACTATAGACATGATTAGAAACACCACATTTATGTAGTTATCTAGCACTGTCCATTACATCATGCAGATAAATGTAATTGTACTTCAATTAAAGGTTGGCTTTTTCTCTTTTTTGCATTGTGGTTCTATATTGTTTAAATAAAAAAAAATATTTTTGATCATGATAAAAAGAAAATCAAAACGTTACCAGTGGCATCAATGGATTAAAATATTTTGTATTTCACCTGGTCCATCGATCACCTCTGTGAGCAGGTGCGGGAGAAAGCAATCAGCCAAGCTAATTCAAATCCCAATGATCAGCATTGGGGCTAAACAACATACTTTCTTTCTTCAATAAACATGTGCATAACAGAGGAGGGGGAAAAACCTGAATCACTGGAACATCTGCGCAATTAAAACTGTTCAGCGGACTAAATAATAAATTTACTAATAAATGTATTTTATTGGGATTTTATGTGATGGACCACAAAGTGGTCCATAATTGTGAAGTGAATTGGTTTTCAAATCTTTTCTCAAATAATTAAAGTGATGTGTGCATTTCTATTCACACCCCTTTACTCTGATATCCCTAACTAAAATCCAGTGGGACCAATTGTATTCAAAAGTCTCTTAATTACAAATTACAAATACAGCGGTTCTGTGAAACCCTCAAAAGTTTGTTCAAGATCATTAGTGAACAAACAGCATCATGAACCCCTAGGTACACACCAGAAAGGTCAGGGATAAAGTTGTGAAGAAGTGTGGAGAAGAAGGAGGGTTAGATAAAAAAAAATCAAGCTTAGAACATCTTACGGAGCGCAGTTAAATCGATCATCTGAAAATACGAGTAAGGCACAACTGCAACCTTCCCAAGACATGGACGTCCACCTAAAATCACAGACTAGGCATTAATCAGAGAAGCAGCCAAGAGGCCCTTGGTAACTCTGGAGGAGCTGCAGAGATCCGCAGCTCAGGAGGGAGAATATGTTCACAGGACAACTATTAATCTGGCCTTTATGGAAGAGTGGCAAGAAGATAGCCATTGTTGAACGAAAGCCATAAAAAATCCCACTTGCAGTTTGAGACAAGCCATGTGCGGGACACAGCAAACATGTGGAAGAAGATGCTCTGGTCAGATTGAACATTTTAGTCTAAATGCAAAACGCTACGTGTGGCAGAAAATAAACACTGTGCATGGTGGTGGTAGCATCATCTTGTGGAGATGCTTTTCTTTAGCAGATGCAGGGAAGCTGCGCAGAGTTGATGGGAAGATGGATGGAGCCAAATACAGAGCAATCTTAGAAGAAAATCTATTAGAATTTGAAAAAAGACTTGAGACTGGGGTGGAGGTTCACCTTCCAGCAGGACAATGACACTAAACACACAGCCAGAGCTACAATGGAAGGGTTTTGATCAAAGTATAGTCACGTGTTAGAATAAGCCAGTCAAACTCCAGACCTGAATCCAATTAAGAATCTGTGGCAAGACTTGAAAAAATCTCTCTATCCAATCTGACTGAACTTGAGCAATTTTTCTTTTTCAAATAATGTTTTTTTTAAAATGTCACTCTCTAGATGTGCAAATCTGGTAGAGACACATCCTAAAGACTTGTAGCTGTAATTACAGAGAGGGGGGGCACACTTTTCAGATATTTATTTGTAAAAAGTCTTGAAAAAAAATTCCTTCCATTAACAATTATCTGCCACTTTTTGTTGGTCTCAAAAAAACATTTACATTTGTGGTTGTAACGTAACAAAATGTGGAAAAGTTCAGGGGGTATGAATACTTTTGCAATGCACTGTATGTGTCACAACTCAAGCCTAACAGACCAGCCCCAAAATAACTCCTCTACTTTATCTCTATTTATTGAGCTTATTGAAAAGGAAGGACAACCAATTTATATGGTGAAATACATCTTACTCTGATATTGTGCTGTGCTGGGGAAACTTCAAAACCTTAGAAACTGGGAGGGCTATGGGCAAGAGAAGAGCTGCTGGTTGTGTAGCCCTTAAGGGCCCGTGATGTGGTCGTCCCCTTACTATGCCAAGAATTTCATGCCCATCACCCCAAATGATGTGGGGGTGGGGGGTGTCTTTCAGTGTGAAAATCTAGATTTCAGAATTCAGATCGAATTACAAATATGGCTGCTAAGGACTTCAACTCTGAACAAATACCTCTGACTCAAGTGAGTAATAATTGTCAGCACATTCACATTAATTTACACAGTATATAAAGAAGCTCCAGACACACTAACACTTTGTTAGCCCTGTCATTACTAGGCTGTTTCTTACATTGCTTGTCTTCAAATCACGTGACCATGTTTGCCTAATTGGATTTTATCCCCTGATAGCTTCCACCTGGTCTAAAGTGTCGGTGCGTGTATGTACTCCTTCAGCCATAATCTTACAATGCTAGACTTTATGGCCAGCATCGTGTAGCCTTGTACCACCGGGTTTGCTCTGATCTCTCAGGACATGGCTCTGTAGGGCCTCTGGGGGTGTGCTGTGGTGTCTGGCATCAGGCCATTAGCACTGGATCAGTTGGGTGCTGTGGGTTATGGGGCGGAGTCTCAATGGAACAGACTTCTTTATCTGCTGCCTTTTTGTTGTGCCTGTATGATTGGCCCAAACGGGCCGGGCTTTTTCCTCCCACAGGCATGGGTGAGTCTTGGGTGCCCATGATAGTGTCACCAGTTTACTGGTATATAATTGATCATCAGTGTTAACATTATGGCCGTGTATGTGCTACAGTATGACAGTATGTTTGTTACAGTAACATGCATTGTGAGAACCACACTTTGTTGTCTGAAATTGTGCTGGAGTGAACTAGCACACTTTTATTGACCTGGTCTAAATCTTGGGAGTGTGACTTAAGTATCTTCTGCATATAGAGTGAAGTTTATAGAGAGAAAAAAAACACAAATAACCACATAAAAAAACTGTAAAACAAATTATCTTAAACAAATTAAACTAAAGAGAATCTTTCCTGAATATCAGAATAGACGTTTGAACCACATGGCATTTGTTAAGTATAAAGAAAAACAAACAAAAAATAAGATGGTTTCCTGGTCATGTTCTTACCGGATGTGGGCTTTGTGTATAATCCTGCCTCACAGAACTCTTTCACTTTTATTCCCAGCTCAGACACAGAGCTTTGTATTTCTTTAAAAGGTGGCAGGCTGAGAGTAACGTGAGGGACATCATCGAACAGTGAGAGGTCAGAGAGGGAGTTGTACACCTGGGAGAGATGTTTAACAACAGCACTCAATGTCTACATGATCACACCAGTGCCATGGATTAAACCATTAAAGAAATGATCAGCAGTCTCACCCTGAGGAAGTGGAAGTCATCATCTAACTGTCCAAGATGAACCAGTTCATTCTCTCTCTCCTTCAGCTTCAGCACTTCCTGTTCCATACGCTGTAGAGTTTCCTCTACTCGCCCAACTTCAGCTTCTTCTATAGCTTTGATTATTTTCCTAATTGCCAGAAACATCTTCTCACTCCGATCCAGAGTTGTCTTTGCAGAGGACTGTTATAAAAACCGAGATTTTCATTTATTGAAATAAATAAGTGAATCTTTGGATTGTGAGTAACCCGGTTTGCGAGTGTTCCGCAAGACGGGCAAAAATTTTAAATACATTTTAACTTTGAACAAACAAGGTTTACGATAGGTTTACGAGTACGAGTATCATGTAGCATGCATGCGCTTCTTATTTTGACGTCGAGCATCACATGATCACAACTGAACCAATGATGTTTCTCTTTGGTGTACTACCGAATTGTGGGTAATCGTCTTAGTGTGTGTCTCTCATTGGTATACTCAACATCCGTGCAAGTGTACTGTTTACTATAACACTGTGACCACATGTGTGCGTGTAAAGCCTCTTTTATTTTGTGTGTGTGTGTGAAAGTCGTCCTTTCATGCGCACGTTTATTATAACACTCTATCTCTCTCTCTGTCAGCCTGCATTGACACTGCTCTGTCATGATTCTTTTCAAAGGTAAATTGCAGGTTAATTTGTTTTATTCTTATAAAACAAATTCCGTTAGTGTGTGCACACACTCAAGTGTCATTAAAGATGCTCCTTGTTAATATTTCGATAAGGCAGTGTTTCCATCAGTGTGTGTGTGTTATTTTTTAAAATTATTTTTATATATTTCTTTTTTTGGGTTGTGGAATGAAGAATCTGAGTTTCCATTATTACATATGGGGAAATTCACTTTGATATACGAGTGTTTTGATGTACGAGCCCGCTTCTGGAACCAATTATGCTTGTAATCCAAAGTTCCACTGTATAGAAATTTAATGAAGAGTGCACCATTACACAAAGAGCCCCAAGCCTTAGATTTCTATGTGATTTCTATAGATTAATATGTGTAATCTGAACAATTCGGTTATATTTTAATTCATTATTGATATTTCAGTGCAGTAATGACCTTGATTGATTTTATTGCTTTCTTTAAATCTTTCACACTGTTGTCTGCTGCTTGAGTTCTCTGGAGAACCTGCGTCTGGATGTTTTCAATCTCTTGCTGTAAAAAAACATACAGAGTGATTTTTATCAGTATCTGTAGAAAGAGAAGAAACTCAAACTAAAACAAAATATCATTCTGTCTTAGTATTAGATGGTTTATCTATCCATTTCTCTATGGCGAGGGTAAAGTTCAGAGCACACACACACACACACACACACACACACACACACACACACACACACACACACTGTTTCATTAAGAGAATCGATTAGACCATTCAGTCTAAACCATTTATTACTCATGTTAAACTATTGTATATTTTTATGTCTTTATATTTTATATATCTGTATTTCCAGGGTTTTTTATGTCCGCTCTTCATTCTCCACTATTAATTTTGTTTCAGTTTTATAAAACACTGATTACCACACTTCTTTTGTTACTTTGTAGACAAACAAGGACCAGCAAAAACTCTTACCTGTTGTTGAACTCGTTTATGTGCAAGTGTAATGGTGTTATGGTCCCTACAGTGAGATACAGCGCACTCGCAGCACACAAACTTGTCCTCAGTGCAGCATAAAACATCCTGAAGCTTGTTGTGTCTGCTGCAGATCCTGTCTTTGAGGCTGTACCTGGTTTCAGTCACTTTGTGTGTGTTGCCCGGGTTCAGCTCATTGTGAAGTTTAAAGTGAACCTCGCAGTACGAAGCTAAACACACCAGGCAGGACTTCACTGCTTTTTGTTTTCGCCCAACACAGACGTCACACTCCACATCCTCAGGTCCAGCCAGGGTTCTAGCAGGAACATGTGTATACTTCAGCTTCTCCACCATTTCAGACAACATGATGTTCCTGCCCGGGGTGGGTCGTGGGTTAAACTGGTGTTTACACATGGGGCAGCTGTAAGCCCCTCTGTGAACCTCTGTATCCCACTGTGTGTTGATGCAGGACGTACAGAAACTGTGTCCACAGGGAATGGAGACAGGATCATTTAGCAGATCTAAGCAGATGGGACAGGTGAACTCATCCAAATTCACAGAAACTCTCGCCTCAGCCATTCTACCGCTTTGACTGAAAGGAACTGAGCGTATATGAGACCTTACAGTAGATTTCCCAGAAGGAAATGTATCCTAGAAGAAAAGGTGTGTCCTATGAGACATAAAACCTTGCTCCTTGCTCTACATGGGTGTTTATGGCTAATAAACCATGCTGTGCACACAGGTGTGTCAAATACACACACACACACACACAAAAACATTTCTTACTGAAAAATCCCTTTCTTTCATTCTTTTTTGAGATTTATATTGTAATTTTTCTTAAACTTGTTGAAAGTTCCATGTTTATTTATCAGGTGTGCAAATACCAGAGACAGACCTTTTGCAAGTGATTTTTTCCAAAATGCAGCTGCCAGGGTTCTCACTAGATCTAGAAAATATGATCATATAACCCCAATATTATCATCCCTGCACTGGCTACCTGTTCAGGTTAGAATTAATTACAAAATAGCATTACTTACGTACAAGGCTCTAAACGATTTAGCTCCCACATACCTAACCTGTCTTCTGATACGGTACAATCCACCACGTTCCTTAAGATCAGAAAACTCCGGACTACTGGTAGTTCCCAGAATATCAAAATCTACAAAAGGAGGCGGGGCATTTTCATATTTAGCTCCAAAGCTTTGGAATAGCCTTCCTGACAGTGTTCGGGGCTCAGACACAGTTTCCCAATTTAAAAGTAGACTCAAGACGCATCTCTTCAATCTGGCATACACATAATTTTTTATTTTTATTTTATTATTATTATTATTATTTTTTTTTTTTTTTTTTTTTTTTTT
>JAAGKR010007085.1:0-10904 GCA_011419295.1 Clarias macrocephalus | reverse complement strand
AAAAGTCTGAAGTCTGTGATTTTGTGGGTCATCTGTTAGAATCCGTAATGAACATTCCAGAAACTTCTGGAAAAACACTGGAAATTACTGCTTTTATTAAACACACACACATACAGTGGAACCTTGGGTTACGAGCATAATTCATTCCGGAAGAAACACTCATAAACCAAATCATCATTTTCCCATAAGAAATAATGAAAACTCTAATTATTCGTTCCACAGCCCCAAAAATTAAATACATAGAAATAATTAATACAGAGAGTTAATGAGAGAGCGTCTGTGCGTGTGTCAGGGTGTTTGTGTGTGTGTTCCTCATGATTCACCGCAAGTTTTGGCGCTGTGATTATGTTTCCATCTTTCTGCACAAAGATTTTGTCTGTCTTCGCGGATGCTTGTGGACTTTGCAGAACTTCCGGCGACTCGCGTCCCACTCGTCTGTTATTTTATTTAATTTTATACAATCTACAGGAAAGTTGTGTTTGTCGAGCTCTAAGCTGTTCCCAATTACTAACCAAACACAGGCTGCGATGTTTTAAGTTGACGTGTTGCACATGTTGCTTGCCAATAAATACAGTCGTCAGTTCATGATCTTTTCCTCTTCTTGTCATTTCAATACTTAATTTACATTGTTGTTAGATATAGTTTAATAAATAACGCCACATGATAAGGCTTCGAGTAGACCCTGTGATCGGTGATTGTATGAGTTGATACAGGTTCTAGTGATCGGAGATCGGCTCCAAAAACCCTGATCGGAGCAGCTCTAGTACCTAGCCTAGATTCTGTGTAACATAAGTTTGAAATCAGGTAAAGACTTTACGCTCAGCCTGTGTTTGTCTTCACGTCATTTAAACTGTGTGTTCATGCTGAACACTCGCTCAGGTTTAATAAATGAGTTAAACAGTGCTGTCCTGTCTCACACTGGTGTCCCTCAGCTTGTTTACTTCAGAGTTAACTTCAGTCCTCCGTCCTCAGGTCTGCTGGCGCCCTCAAGTGGTGGTATCTGGACAGACCAGTGGAATGTCGGAGTCGACGGAGCCATAAAACCATAAAAAGTAACCATAAAAAGAACTTAATATGCTCCGTCATTTTTGATCATATATATATATAAGTGTAGTACGTCATTTAAGAGATATTTGCTCCACTGGAGGAGGAGAATCCAGCAAGCTGCTACCATGGGTGAGTTATTAAGTCTCATATAATCCTTATTCTCATCATATAAATCTCATCTCATTTTATTTTTACATACATAGTTTAGGGTAGCACGTAGAAAACACCGCTATTCATGCTAACATACTGCCTTATGTAGCTTAGCACAAACCTGCTGCTCCCGGTGCCTAAAGCTAATGTCTTATGTGATGGTTGTCAGTATCAGCTGTGGTGTAAATATTTATGCATAATATTTATGTAATATTTATGCATGGTGATTATACATGGTGATTGATGATGATGATATACAGTAGTTTATTTTATTGTGTTATCAGGCTCATGTTGTATTTTTCTTTTTTTTATAAACAGTTGTGACAGTGAAAATGATCAGCCACCTGTTTGATAGAAAGTGAGGGCTCTGGATTCTGGGTGGAAGGGGTCTGGATTTTGGTCATTTTAAAGTGGATGGACACACAATAAGCATCTGTCTGTACCTGTGAGTGTGTACAACCAGCACATGGACTGACCTCGGGTTACAGAAGTGTTGCTCCAGATAGTAACAGGGTTTGTATGCAGTGTAAAGCAGTGTATGGTAAGAAGCAAAAAACACCTTGGAAACGCCAGGTATGTAATGTTCACTTATGTCTTCAGTTAAACAGGAACTGCTTTTTGAAAGTGGCACAAAGATGTATGACTGTGGTGTAGGAGGGGACTAGACACCTTTTTTTTTTTTCATTTTATTTTGCACGGCTATATTTATGCCATAAATGTACCTTCTGTGTATAAGAGGATCTTTGTCTGTCCCTCTCCATTCAATCCTGGACATTTTCTTTGCACTATGTAAGTGACTAGGTTATGTGTAGGGTGTAAGACTGAGTCACTCTGCTGGTCAGTTAACTATATGTTATAAATATGTTTTTTGTCCTGAAATTATTTTCTTTTAGCATTTCCCTGTGTCACATTCCTGACTGAAAGCCTCATTATGCAAATCATTATTCGGGTCTTTGTCTTCTCTGGTGTGAAGTAGAGCATTGTTCATGATCATTCACGCCTCCTCGCATACGGCCTTTCCAAAACAAAAAGTGTCTTAGAAAATGTAAATGAACATATTGTTTTCTGTGAATGAGTGATCAAGATGATTATCACATCATTTTGAAATATAAACTCTAGACTACAAGATCCAGGTAACCACAAAAAAATATAAAAATATAAACAAATGTTATGAATGTGTTTTGTGAACTTATTTCAGTGTTTTTTTTGTTTTGTTGTTGTTTCCAATAATCACGCATAACTGTTATTTTCTCCAAAATACAAACTTGTTCATACATGCTGCTCACATGTTACTGTAGCCCAGTTTGAATACAGTGTAGTTAGCATTTAGACATTTATATGTTTATAAGTAACTGAAAAATATACAAATGTCAGGACATGTCAGAACTTCTTCAGGGCCCCAGAACACCCTCAGACTCCCAAGGGTTAAAGCGTACAGGTTATAGCTCAGTTCAAGTCAATTCAGTTTTATTTACATATCGCTTTTAACAGTGGTCAAAGTGGCTTTACAGAAGTAAAAGGAAATTATGGAAGTGTGTATGAAATGTGAATGTGTATGAATCAGAATGATCAGATCGTCCATGATGAACGAGCCGAGGGCGACGGTGCTGAGGGAAAAACTCCCTGAGATGGTAATAGGAAGAATCCTTGAGAGGAACCGGACTCAACAGGGAACCCATCCATTAAACAGGTCCAAAGGACAGAGGGGTCTGGATCACTGACAGCTCAGGAGCGACATGTGTAGCTCAACAGAGAGACAGGGAGAAGGATAGAAGAAGAGAGTGCAGAAGAGAAGGAGAGATACAATCATACAATGTATAAGGTGAATATATCTTTAGTGCAGAGTGCAAGCAGGGACTCCGGCAGGACTGACTATGACATCATAACTAAAAGGGTGGATCCAGAAGAAAACATGGTCATGAGGGCTCCCTGTGATGTAAAGCAACCAATCAACCAAAGGAAGTTAATTAATATCCAGTCTCTTATGTCTTTCACACATTGCTCGACTTTATTAAGCTGGTTTTTCTCATCTGGTTTTGCTGAGACGTATAACTGTCTGTCATCAGCATAACAGTGAAAACTAATATCATGCTTATGGATTATGTTGCCTAGAGGAAGTATGTAAAGTTGAAAAAAAGCAGTGGGCTTAAAACTGAACCCTGTGGAACACCAGACTCCACTTTAGAGCATGCAGAATAATCAACATTTAGATCAACGAACTGATAACGATCAGTCAAATAGGACCTGAGCCAGGAGAGGGCTGTTCCCTTAATTCCTACTACATTTTCTAATCTGTGAAGGAGAATACTAGGATCAATAGTGTCAAAAGCTGCACTGAGGTCGAGTAACCCAAGCATAGTGTCACAACCCTGATTAGAGGCCAATAGGAGGTCATTTACTACTTTAACAAGTGCTGTCTCTGTGCTGTGATGAGTCCACCAATCCGCCTAAATCCTGACTGATACAGTTTATGTATGCTCTATCTATGTAGTTATGAACATAGCTGTTGCCGCTTATCTTTTCCAGAATCTTAGAGATAAAGGGGCGTTTTGATATCGGCCTATAACACAGTACAACACTCACTCACTCATCGTCTATACCACTTTATCCTCTATTCAGGGTCACGGAGGGCCTGGAGCCTATTCCAGGATATTTGGGGCACAAGGCAGGGTACAGTTTGGACAGTGCCAATCTATCGCAGGGCACACACACTCACTCATTCATTCATTCATTCACACACTATGGGCAATTTGGGAACGCCAATTAGCTGAATCTGCAGGTCTTTGGACTGTAGGAGGAAACCGGAGTACCCGGAGGAAACCCACAAAGCACATGGAGAACATGTAAACTCCATCACACAGAGAGGGGAATCAAGCCTGGCTGATAATCGAACCCAGACCCTGAAGGTTCAACGCTAACCACTACACCACCGTGCCACCCACAGTACAACAAATTTTTTAAAAAGTTTTGCTTCCTGGAAAGTTTTTGCTTACTGTGATAGGCACCTTATGGTTAAACACAAATATAGATTTGCTTTGACAGTTCTTAGTTTATTGCCAATAATGTATTTAATTGTATTAATTTTTAATCATATGCTGTGAAAGTTAAACAGAATTAAAAGTGTTTGCCTCCAGATTTTTGCCTGTATTCAATGTCTGAATACAGTCTGGAATGTGTGTCACATTTCAGTGTCCAACAGTTGTCAGTATGACGGATTCCAGTTGAACTGATGTTGCCATTTTTTCATTGTAACAATCTCCTGATGAAAGGACACTACCATGTTCATCACTGATGACCAAGAATTGAGGGGGATTGAGGTGAGGAAATCAATCTCACGTGACATGTTGCACTTCATTGTACACTTTAGGAAGATTTTCTACCTGAGCTCTGTGGTTAAGGAAACTGTCAACAACATCTTTGAAGGCCTTCCAAGCAATCAGTTCTGGCCCACCCAACAGATCTTTGAACTGATTGTCATTCATAGTATATCAGATCTGAGGACCAACAAAAATGACCTCTTTGATCTTGGCATCAACTATTCTTGGGAGCATCTGTCTTAAATAATGTAAGCCTGCACCTTCCTGGTTCATTGCTTTCACATAACTCCCAGTTTTACGTGAAGAGGAGACAAAAATTTTCATGGTCTACAAGTGGTTCATGCACCAGATTTTTCAGTCCTGGACTTCTTGCGGAGTCGCCAGATCTTTTTAGAATAATGTAAATCTTTGGTAATCTTTCCAGTAATAAAGCAACAACTTTCAATACATTGCCATTGCGTAGCAAAACATCTTTAAGGCTTAACACTGATGAATCAATACAGAGATGTCACTCTACGGGGTCATGTTCATAACCTTTGATGTCAACACAGAAGACGAGATTCACAGCTTCACATATATAAGGTTAACAGTCTGAAATCCCTCTAAGCTAACTGGAAAGATTGTCCCTGAAAGAAGAACTCATTTATTGTCTATAGCGCTTTATCATGTAAACAGGGTTGCTGGGCGCCTGGAGCTAGGGCATTTGGACATATGGAGGAAACCGGAGTACCCAGAGAAAATCCACCAAGCACAGAGAGAACAAACTCGGACCCTGGAGGTGCAAGGCGACAGTGCTAACCACTAAGCTACTGTGTCGCGTAACTGAAACATTTTTTATTAAAAAATAAATACTTACCCAGAGTAAACGGTCCACAAAACAGCCATCTTCACCTCTTAAGTTCAGTTTGATAGCATCTGTCCAAAAGGGGGGGTGGGGGATGGGGGTCCCATAAAACCACATGATTTTATCTCAGGGAAGGTAAAAATCATCACTAAAAATAGGAAACCACATCTCCAGAAATGTATTCATATCATTATTTGTGATAAAATGATTACACTCACTCATCGTCTAAACCGTTTCATCCTATATTCAGGTTAGCAGGGGCCTGGAGCCTATCCTAGGAGGGGATCCCAGTCCTCTATAGCAAAACAATATGTACTGTAGATTAGCCTTTTAACGTTCCTGGCCCTTAGAATTAGGCAACAATCCCTATGGTTCTAACCTCTCTATGGCTCCGTATGCTACTCTATTTACTGGAAACAGGTCGATTAGCCTAGCATAATAGTGTATAGCTAAACATCTTTCTCACCACATTACAGCAAAACTACTAACTCTGCTTTTCAAGTTACCACCACAGATTCTCAACATTCCTATGTCTTACTCAAGGGTATTTATATCTCATTTGGAGGGATATTAACCCACCTGTAGTTGGGAGCAAAGAGGCACAAAACTTCAGCTTGTGTTTAGCTTGGCTGTAGGATTTAATCAGCAGCACCTGGCCTCTGTGGAGTTATAGGTTACCCCCAGCAGTAAGCGCCATCCAATGACCTGTTTAAAAGTTTTCACAGTTGAACACAAAGCATAATAAATTTAACATTTATATTTTTTTAATGGGGTGTCTTATTTCAAATTTCAAGTTTTAACTGCATATGATTTATTTTATGTACATCAATTTTTAACCTTTTACACCTGCATCTGTCATTTTGCCATAAATAACAACAGAGAAAACAGAAATTAATAACATTATTAATCCCCATTATTTAGCTGATATCATGGAGAATCCATTTAGATATAATTAATGATAATAGGAGATATACTTCCAGTAATATTGTTAAAAGTTTTTTGGCAGCATACAAAGATCATGGAGAATAGGAGCAACACAGATGGCATTGTTGACCAACGTTGGGCCAATGGCGGTATCCACAGAGTTAGGTATGTATAGTTCTTTCAATGTTATTTATGTACTAGATTGATAACCAACCCTCATCGATGGCATCATTGAGAGAGCCTGCTGCACAAAGCTAAAGCAATATAATTTAAAATATAAAACCGCTATATAATGGACAAAATGACCCAACACATGCACTGCAATTGGCTCAACGTTGGGCCGACGTCAGAGCAGTGTCTGTAGTGCCTGCCAGAAGGTAGGAGGTGAAAAGGTTTGTGTCCAGGTGTCCAGGGTGTGACAGGCCTGTAGAGATTTTCCTTGCCCATTTGTTGGTTTTTGTAGCTTACAAGTCATGGAGGGGAGCAGAAAAGTTCCAGTGTTTTTTTTCCTGCTGGTTTTACTGTTTACTGCAGTCTGTTCCTGTCTTGCTTATGGCTAAGAAACCAGGAAGAGGATGAAGAGAAGATATCTGTGTGCATAAAAAACTTCCGCTAACCAGTAATCTGCTGCTGGGGTGCAACAGGAAAAGGAAGCGAGAGAGAGAAGAGATGAAAACGACAGCAAAAATCACTCAGAAACCACAGAAGTGGTTAGTAACATGCAGTGAAGGTTATGTGGTGTTTCCCTTATAGACTCTATAGAAGGAATGATTACACAACAGTATGTTATCACATACATTGGAGTAAATTTTGATCGTGTTACTCTTTTACGATTTTTTGTTTTTTGTCTTTTCATGTTTCATTATTTATTATTTTATTTTATTTGCTCTTTGTCACTCTTGTATAGATGTACCTTAATAAAAGGGCCACCTCCCATTGTGAGGACGTTGCTAGCATTTATGTTTTGTTATACATTATTTTCTTGATTTTTCTGTGACTTTTCCTGTGTTGATCCCAAGTCAAAAGATCCTGTTTTTGGTTGGTGAGTATAATGTTATGCACTGCTTTACCAGACATAATACCTGGGTTAACTCTACCTACTGATGCACATCTCACTGATAACTGATGATTTTTTGCTAAATAACAAAGTCTCTTGAAAGTGAATAAATTATTTAAAGTCAAACTATATCCATCCCCAGATTACGCAACAAAATGCTACAGTATAAAATATTATGCCATGTTTTAAAGTATATAATGGAACCTAAACCCAATAAGCAGCATTAGGTGAAGTGTGGAATGGCATTTAGTCGAGTCCTTTCTGTAAGTACATCAAGGAATTTGGTTCCATCTGTATACACTGTAGGAACACACACTATTTACATATATTTTAGTTAATTTAATTTAAGTCTGAAGTTTAAACCAGGCACTTGAGACAAGCTGCTGAACTCTCACACTTTAAAGTAAGGCTCATTTCTACTTATAGGTGACCAGAAAGGACAACTGAAACGAACTATTATTATTATTATTATTATTATTATTATTATTTATGAACTCAAGTTTTATAGACTTATTTAAATATTTGAATTGTGGTGCTGTGAGAGAAAAGCTTGTAATATTAAAGTTGTTGTACAGAGTGGAGGATAAAGCCCTTCCCTGAGTATCTACACTACAAGTCAAAAGTTTGGACATGCCTTTCATTGTTTCATTGTTTTATTTGCTGAAGACATTGAATTTATGCACAAATATGGAATTATTTAGTCAATGAAAAATTTGGTAAATAACCCAGCATATGTTTTATATTTTTTGATTCTTCAAAGTTGCCACCTTTTGCTTTGATGTCAGCTCTGTCTCAGTCTCAGACTCTGACAGAACCGTCCAGTTCATCAGAGCATTTGATAGTTTTGGTGACTTTTGGTTTCCTAAAGTAAGGCTGAACTGTCTTGTCTCTTTCCTTAACTGAGTGTTTCTTGCCATAATATGGATGTGTACAGTAGAGTAGCTGCAGTAGCACTAATAGTGGTGTAGACTCTGTATCCACTCTTCTTCTGTACAAGACAACTGATGGTCTAAAGCACATTAAGAAGACAAGAAACGTCACAGATTAACTCTTGCCAAGTCAAACCTGTGAGCTGAAAACCATTCCAGGTGAATCTGGTGAATGAGATAATGGCATGAGTGTGCCAAGCTCTCATCAAAGCTAAATATAACAACGTTGGACAATAGAAAATATCAAACATATCCTGGGTTATTTAACAAGTTTTATTTAATAAATAATTCCATACGTGTTATTTCTTAGTTTGGACGTCTTCATCGTTCATTTATGGTGATGAAAATAATAAAAATAAAGAAAAACACTGGAGGAGAAATTGTGTCCAATCTTTTGACTAGTAGTATATATACTAGATGTGTCCATGACTGTTCATGTGGAATTTAATTGCACACTCATAAGCGCAGTTTAAAAAATGTACAGTGGCATCTGTTGAATTTTGCGAACAACCAATGATTTTTCCAAATTAAATTCTTTTATGATAGAAGGGTATTTTCTATTTAAATTTCAAAGTAGTCTATCTTCTCTTTTCCTGGGCCGATTGCAATGAAACAAACCCTATATTTTACCTCAAGCTCGGCCAAATACACCTGTGAAAACTCCATTAAAATTCATTCAGTACGTTTTATGTGATGCGTGCACAAACAAACAGTCAGAAATAAATGACGTTATGTTAAGTTAAACAGTGCTGTCCTGTCTCACACTGGTGTCCCTCAGCTTGTTTACTTCAGAGTTAACTTCAGTCCTCCGTCCTCAGGTCTGCTGGCGCCCTCAAGTGGTGGTATCTGGACAGTCCCTCCTTTAAAGCGTTCAGGTTAGAGCTCAGTAATTCCATCCTGAATGTAAGTTCTTGCTCCATGTCTGTATTACATCATGCGAGTGATTAACACTGAACCATGCTGAGTGTTCTCTGATCAGAACTTCTTTGTCTCCTGTAAAGACGAGGACGAGAGCCGGTGTGATGGGAGGTGTGAGTGTGAGAGTTCTCGTCTTCATCCTGGTCACTGTGTGCTCCCTCAGTGTAAGAGTAAGATCTTTATTTTACACAAATTCAGGATCTTTCTCCCACAGGAGCTCTGACTAGTCACTAGTGATTTTACACACAAATTATCCAGGAACGTCAGCAGGAGCCATGATGCAAACTGGACCAAGGGTGGCATGCTGGTAGGAGAATCCCTCACTCACTGATGATTTATCACCTTCTTGCTGATCAGCGACATTCACAATGCACATGTTCCACATGCTGATATGGTTTATGCTGTAGCATGTGGCCCATCATCCCTCATTGGCACCCTGTGAATAAGGCCAGGGGCAAATATAGTTACACCAATCACATTAGAAATGATTTGTCTCCTTGGTGTTGCCCTTCCTCTAAGTTTTCCTAAACTGACCCATGGCCCTTTAATCTGTCCTGAGGTTCTTGAAAGTTGGAATGTGTTAGATTTTGTGCAAAAGCAACAGCTACTGATACTCTGTGGGGAAAATAAATATGTGGAGGAGAACTTGTAGTTGAGTCCATCACATTGTATTCCCCATTGGGTTTATGTGCATGCTGTTGTATTCTCCAGGTGAGAGCAGAGGAGAAGGTGCTGGACTTGGCTCCTGATGCAGTAGACGACGTCTTCTCACAGTGTCGAGACAAAATGCTGAAGGCTGTTACTGAACCTGATGGCCTGCTGCAGAAGGAACTCAATGCTAATAAAGAGTTTAATGTTGAGTGGAATAAATACAGTGGAGGGTGTGCAAAGAACATTTCTGGTGGAACATCTCATCACATCAGTGCTCTACAGGTCTACGCAAATTCTCAGCCTAAATTCAGAAAAACATTTAACGACTTGGTTTATAGTAAAGGCAGCAACAGCACCATCTACAGTGAGGGTTTTCCCTTCAAGTCTCTTCACTTCCTCCTGACAGACTCCCTGCGACTGCTGAACCCCTCAAACCTCTGTCAGACTGTGTTCTACGGCACTGCTGACATCTACACAGCACAAACTGGGACCGAGGTCCGGTTCGGGAAGTTCCTCCGAGCCCAAACTGACCTAAGCTCTGAAATTGAAGTAGTGGATTCAGAAGGTGGAGGCACCGTGTTTAACATCACTTCCTGTTCTGTGGTTAATGTTGAGGAGAACACGTGTAAATCTGAACATGTCCAGTGGCTTATTTCTCCACCCGAGGTCTTCAGAGTGCAGAAGGTCAGAGATGTTGAATCTGATGATGACACAGCGTATAAAGAGATCACTTTAACACACTCACGCTTCCTCAGCAAACACACCTGCTCCTTCTTCCACAGGTAAGATGATAACCTGCTGTAAGTTCAGGTAGTTATGTAGGATTATGAAGGGATTTTTCATCTTAGACTTTGCAACGACATTAAACTTAAAACAATAAGTTTGAAGTCAACAGTTAAGTGTATTGTTCCTCTAAAGTCTTTTTCTCTCTGTTTCCTGTGTCTCTTAAGGAACACCTCGGATGCTGCATCCTCCACCTCTCTGGTGTTTACACTGCTGGCCCTGATGGCCTCCTTGCTGACTCACTTTACTGTGATGGAGTGACTCACGTGTTCCTCTAAATGTTC
>JAAGKR010007084.1:0-38979 GCA_011419295.1 Clarias macrocephalus | reverse complement strand
GGACACGGCGTTTTGAGCTACGCATGTCGTGCTCGGGAAGTCCATTTTATTGTCCAGCTTATTGTCTAGGCGTGGATCCATTAGCCCTAAAAGACCGTCGTTAAGTAAGTATGCTGAATACGTTCTCTATCAAACACTTGCATTAACAGTGTTAAATCATTTGACTCTCACTTCTCTGTGTCTGTCATAGAAATGAAGTTGAACCAAAATAACTTCTCTGCTTTGTCTCCTGTTTGTCAAGCGTTCGCATTGATCAATCAGCATTCTGCACCAGCAGCCTGCCTGCTTGGCCGTTTAAGTACTTTTGAGTGTCTGCTGCCAGTTGAGCTTTTCTTTTCAAACCCTTTCGCATTCCTGAATTATTCATGAGAGCATCCCGAACCGTCCCGAATTGAAATTCTTGACAGTTCTTGGTTTCATGTCATCTATCTCATCATAGTGGAGAAAAACAAGCACTTAATGACCCTTCCAGGGCCCCGTCCTCAAACTGCTTCATCCTCCCCACTTTAAGCGCATTACGGTTTAAGCATTCTACCACCCTGTAGCGTTCGACACGAAGTAATGAGTAATGAAATGCACTTAATCAGCAATAAGTTTGAAAAGCAGAACTTTGGTCAGTTTGGTGTTCTAGAGGACTCTGATGTGTTCCTACATTATGCAAAGAAGAAAAGACATCAGCCCTGACCTCAGCGAAGAAGTGGTTCCTTGCTCATCAATCTAGGACGGGTTATAAGGCCATCTCCAAACAATTTCAAGTTCAAGATTGTGAAACTTTTCAGGAAGGGGCGTCTAGGGTCAGAACATTTCATATTTTATATATATATATATATATACACACACACACTGCTGCTCAAAAGTGTGGGATCACTTTTCTTTCAAATTTCTTCTTTGTTTTTGTTTAGTGATTTATTTTCCACCATCTACAACAATACCGGGGATTTCAAAACGATGAAAGATGGAATTAGTTAATGATGTCACAACAACAACAGCAGTCGTTTCTTATTTATAAGACATGAAGGTCAGCTGTTCTGTAACAGTTCTTGCAAGGACACTATTGTGTCAAGTGCATTTGCAAAACACTTCAAGCACCATGATGCAACTGGTTCTCAGGAAAGCGAGACCAAAACGTAGCTCTGCTGCAGAGGAGAAGTTCATTTAGAGTCACCAGCCTCAAAAATCACCAATTAACAACCAGCACCTCAGACTAGAGCCGTGATGAAGATATATAACCAAACGCTGATTGCAGAAGTGCATCTGAATAAATCTAATTAAATGTTTCACAAACACCCCGTATCAAGCATCAAGCATGTGGTCAAGGGATGATTATTTTGGCTTGTTTTGCAGCTAGAGGTCCTGGGAAACTTGTCGTCATTGAGACAATGATGGACTCCACTTCAGACAGGAATTTTCTTAAAACAAATGTGAGGTCATCTGTTCAGCTCTCTTGTTCAGCTGGGTTGAAATTGGGTCACGCAATAATCCCAATCACAATGATTTCAGCAACAGTAATAAATCAATGCTTGAAAGACTAAAAAGGGGAAAAGAAAAAAAAATAAAGTGAGGGAACGGCTAGTTCAAGGTCCGGTCCTCATCCCTACTGAAATGCTGTAGGATATTAGGATTTCAAGAAAGCTGTGCTACAGTATGTCCTGAACTAAATGAACGAAACCAATGTCATAATAAATAAATAAATAAATAAATAAAAAAGATGAAAACGATGTTGCGAGACTGCAAATGAAATGTACTTACCATTTAGTTACTGTTGGATAAGATACTGTAGTTAGGGTGCATTTTTTTTTTCCCCACCTGATTTCTGAATATTGGTTCAACTCATAAAAATAGACCTGAACAACGGTATACGTCCTTTTCCCCTCTGGCTTTACACACATGAGGCTCAGATAGACTTGACATCACGGTTTCATGTAACCGTATGAACACTGAAGTAGGGACGTCGCAATTATCCCATCAGTAAAGATGATGTAATGAAAGCATGTGTTTTGTGTGACTGTGTGTGCTGGGCTGGTTTGATTACGTCCACTTGTTTCTCATTTTGAAATTATTCGCAATACATTGATTTGATGGAAATATGGAAGTCGTCCATATTATTAGTCCAAGTATTAAGAAATGCAATACATATTCAACTTGGATAGAAAGTGAGAAACATATGTCATGTTCTTGAGGTTATTATTATTTTCATTTATTTTATGATGTTTTTCGATTCCTCTGTGCTGCGTCCGTACAGAGAGCCACATGCTACTGAGGCCTCCACATGTGCTATAGGACGCTCCATTGGCTTTGCCTCATTTTAAACAAATCCTTTTTCTTTCTTTCTTTCTTTTTTTTATTATTTGGAACGTCTTGCATTACTGAGAACAGGGAGAGAGAGAGAGAGAGAGAGAGAGAGAGAGAGATTTTCCTCTGGCTGGAGGTTTTTGGAGGTCTAGATCTTCACTAAGCCTTAACAGATGTTCTCAGCAGCTGGCAAACGATCTTAAAAAGAGTCATCTTACATTGTTGTGAAAGAGCATTGAGACAAATCCTGAGAGATTTTGTCATTCGGTAATAAATAGCAAATGCTTTTTTCTGCCTCTATTTATATTAGTGAAGAGCGATCTTGTGAGGAATAGATTTCGCCAAAATTGAATCACTGACGTTCGGCGTTTGAGAAACGATTTACTTCATTACGAGCACCAGAGAGGTGGCACAGACGGTTTTTTTTTTTTTTTTTTCCCACAGGTAAGAGGGTTTTTAGGCATGACGCAAGAACTACACGAGTGCGAAAACACATCTTAGCCGTGATAAAATGACTTGAACGCATGCCTTCAAGTAACATTAACAAATGCAGGGCGTAAGTGAAAGAGAATCATAAGTGGTTATACAGAATTCAATCATTTTGATGCTCTTTAGAACTGAAACCATCCATTTCGGAATAATATTTTTGTCTCCGTAAGCCTCTGCAGATGCTGACAATCTCTGCAACGCTGCTAAATGAAAAATCTACAGTAGACCCCCTTTTTTTTTCTTTTCTTTTTTTCTTCATTTTATTTTCTTTCTAAACGAATAGGCCTGTGGCTGAGCAAGGAGCCAGAGGGAATCCAAGGTTTCATTTAGAAGTTGTGGGAATAAACGCGGCATTTTGTGGCAAAGAAAACGAGAAAGAGCAATACATTCAATGCTCCTGTGGAAAACTTGATCCGGGCTTGGAGTGCTGTCAGGTCGCTCGGTGAGCTTGGTTTTCAGTCTGGCTGAGATGAAAGGAACGGAGTGGAAAGATGAGGGCTATAAAACGAATCTCGCGGTGAGACAAGCACACCCGATTTTCATTTATGAATGAGTGTGGGAATGAGCATGCACCGTTTAGGACCATAAGAAAAAAGCAAATTCACATCAGTGAGGAGTAAAATTAATGTGAATTGACGTGAATACCTGAGTACCTGAGATTTATCGCAGTATAATTACACCTGACCTCAAGTTTGACCAGGAACAGGAAGTTGCATCATCCAAATTACCGAAAGAATTTCTCTCATTTTCTTTCCTTTATACTTAATAATGTTGTGAAAGTAAACTGCTGATAGAATCATGGACACCGAAGGCTCACCCATATCCATGGGGACCAATGGCCTTGGCCTCCAAACTCCACCCATGGGATGCGCCAGACCAACAAGTCTGATCCATGGAGGCCCCATCCGGCACCCCACAACACCCAGGGGACCCTGGTGCCAGACACCGCAGCACACCCCCAGAGGTCTTGTGAAGTGGCCGTATAATTAAAAGTAAATAATTCATGCTAATAATTTAGCGTGAATGCTTAGTAATGACATTTTGTGCATTTGTACATTTTGTTCTAAAACCCGCAACCATGTTACTTATTTAACCCTTTAATGCATGTCATTTCCTCACTATGGATTTTGGCATAATATTTATTGTTGGTTACTTTAGTAACCATGATGCAACGGATAGTTAAGAGTAAAAAGTTTTAGCAAAAAATATCTAGCAAAGACACTGTTTGGCTGAAAGTAACACAATTTGGAATTAAAACACGCTCAGGAGGTAAAAGTTTCCTGAATTATCCATGTATTCATAAAGTTTTTTTTTTTTTAATTGGCTATTTCTGAAGCTTAATTCCAGAGCAGTTACCTTGAAGGTCATTTACATTTGCTTCTTGTGTACAGACGTTACTGTTCCAGCTGGTTAAAATTCTCAAAGCAAATCCATACAGTAAATATTTATTCTTTACAGTATGTATTAACTACAAGGCGGCACAGTGGCTTAGTTGTTAGCACGTTCAGGGTCGCGAGTCCGATTCTCACCTCAGCTCTGTGAGAGTTTTCCCTGTGTTCTCCCTGTGCTTGGTGGGTTTCCTCTGGGTACTCTGGTTTCCTCCCACAGTCCAATGATATGAAGATTGTTGTTTTCAAATTGCCCATAGTGTGTGAGTGTGGGCATGCTTGTGCCCTGAGATGGACTGGCGTCCCAGGTTCCCCTTGAACAGGAAAATAAATAAGTGAGTGAGTGAGTATTCAGTACACTAAAGAGATCCATAACTGCATAACATATTGAATTTATAGACTGACCTCTGACTTATTGCTTTTTAAACAGATAGTTCTCGTCCTCTCCGCTTTTCTAATCAAATCCAAATCCAAACAATTTGTAATCAACTGGGTCAATTCCAGTTTCACGGTCACCGATTAGAGCCAGTCAGTGAGGATCAGCTCCTCAATCCAATCTCTGACCCTTCCACAATTTCCGTCTTGTCAAGACCAAGGCGATAAGAACGGACCCTTGAAGGGCTGATCAATGTCTTTCAGTCACACCTCCTCTGGATTGAAGCAATCTCCAGCCAGTTTAGGTAATCGACCTTGGCGGTCAATCAAGGAGCACAACTGATGCTAGTCAAGAACGAGGAGAGCCAAATAAATAACAGGTTTGTGTTCGTTTTTCCCCCCAAATGCGCTGTAACCTTAGAGCACGACAGCCAACCCGTCGGTAAGGAACCATCCATCAAGCATTTAAATGGTGTGTTTCATTTGTGTCAAGACACCCAGAGTGCCATTCGTCCAGTCATGGAGGAGTCTTGGCGGACAGAGAATCAGATTAAAGGGAAAAGACTGGAGGTGGAACGTCTGGAGTTTGGAAATTTTCCATACTCTGCCTTTAATTATGTGATTTGTGATGGCTCGGAGGAACTTCCACAAACATGCAAACACAATTCGCAGTGTTTGGGTAAAGCAAGATGGTTCGGTTTGCTTGATCTGATCCTCAAGAGGTTGGAACTTAACCTACAGTCCCCTGTATGATTTACACACATCACGTTTGTTGGCGTTTTATGTACACGCTTCAGTACTGATACTTCCTTCCAAGCTGACTAAGTATGATGAAACCTTGTTTACCAGATATTTCTCCATTTTCTGGGGGGGTCAAAAGTAGAAACTAGTTAGGAGTGGAGAACTGAAGACCATATGGACAACAGGATCCGAGGGCCAAGAAACCATTCCAGCTTGAAAAATTTTTGTCGGAATGTTGCTTAAAATGAAAGTCATGAAATCACAGCTGTACCTTTTTGCCTTGGGCTTTGTTGCTTAATAGTGTGAACGTAGTGCAAACTACTGTATATACGTTGCTCATGTCACGTAGTGCATGTTGTTTTCCAACAACAACAAGCGATTTGATATACAAATGAAAACAGATTCATTTCAGCAAAACCGTCTGATATTAACCTGGCACCGGTGGACTATTAGCCTCCTTCTTTGATGTGCCTCCAATATTGTGCTAAAGCACTAACGCGGAAAAAAAAAACTGTGGTTTACGAGGTGGAACCATCCAGCTCGAGTTTCTGCATCGCTCCAATGTTTTGACATGATGGATCACCGACACTGTTTCAAATGTTTTACACTTGTGTGCCAATCAGGACTTTTTCCCCCTAGATAACTGGCTCTGTTTTTCACCAGAGAGCGAGTAAATTACCCGAGTTGTCAAATTTGTCCTGGGCCCAGAAGCTTTCTACAATATTTATACATGATTCATGACAATTCAGAGTTTGTTCTTGGAATTAAACATGCACCCCTGACACAGAAGATGACAGATATAGTAACAATGACATCATAGGAGTCAAGGCCTCCTGCTTTGTTACCACACACCAGTAGACACCAGAGCATCCTACCATGTGGCTGTTATCCTAAATAAAGAAACATCCAGAAAAAAAGGTTTGTAAAGGCATGACTGTAACTATATAGAGACCTACAGTGTGTACGAGGGGCGTTCGAGGTAAACGGGGACTTTTGATTGTGCGGAACACAGTCATGAGAGTTAAAAACGTCCTATATTTCTCTATATAATCCCCTGCTACACTAATGTACTTATTACAGTGTTTCGCTAGTGCTTGGACAGTATCAAGGTAGAAAGTTTGCTCAGTACCCCGAAGCCGTCATCGGACTGCCTGAAATGCTGGCCTCCCAGGAACTCCTTAAATGGCCGAAACATGTGAGGTCAGAATGTGCAAGTGGTGAATGATTGTGTGTACAGTTCTTCCACAAGTTGGCGCCACGTTATCAGTGGATTTTTCAACGGTCAGGCGTTCCACTCAATAGATGTTTGTGAGAATAGCTGGGATTGTTACTCACCAATTCAAATGGCCTTCTCTAAAATGTTTTATTACCGCGTCAGTTTTACTTCCTCATTCACAAAATATTTTGGACATTACGGCCAATTTGGGACGCCAGTTAACCTAATCTGCATGTCTTTAGACTGTGGGAGGAAACCACAGTGCAAACTCCATGCGCACAGACCCGAGGCGGAAATCGAACCCGGACACTGGAGGTGCAAGGCGACAATGGTAAACACTCCAGCACCACATACTGTACAATATTTTTTTCATTGCAATATTTGTAGCATGCGTAAGGATTCTGATGCTATTGCTAATAAGAATGCTTCATTACTCACTCGTCATCTATACAGCTTAATCCTGTATTCAGGGTCACGGGGGGCCTGGAGCCTATCCCAGGAGACTTAGGGCACATGGCAGGGTACACCCTGGACAGGGTGCCAATCCATCGCAGGTTACATACACATACTACGGGCAATTTGGGAACGCCAATTAGCCTAACCTACATGTCTTTGGACCGTGGGAGGAAACCGGAGTACATGGAGAAAACCCACCAAGCACGGGGAGAACATGCAAACTCCATGCACACAGAGACGGGAATCGAGCCTGGCCGGGGATCGAACCCGGACCCTGGCGGTGCAAGGCGACAGTGCTAACCACTACACCACCGTGCCACCCAAATGCTTCATTATTGCCATGAAAATATGGAGCTCGTGAGCCTTCGCTGACTTCACAGAAGACATTACTAGTGCAGGTAGAGTGGTGTTTAGTGGGAGAACAAATTGCATCAATCTCAAACATAAAGGAATAAAGGTCAGGTTGAAGCTCATGAAATCAAGAAAACAACAGTCTGCGTTCTCACTCACTGTTTCCTGTTGGCACAAATCAAGAGTGAATCTATATGAATCTAGTAGTACATTGGGTAGAAGATGAAATTTCTGAAATAAACAGACACCTCGAATTTGGTGATATTGTAAATGAGTGATTATTAACCTAGCTATATTCCTTTGGGAGCTTCCAGAACATCCCAAAAAACAAGCTCCACTGAATTCTGTAGAAAAAGAGGTAGATGATGACTGCTCTGGATATTTTGAGACAGGAACATGAGACAGAAGGCTCTCATGGTTAGATGATAGATAAAACAGATACGACATCACTTGGACATGGATTTCACCTACTCTGCCTTGGTAAACCACACACTAAGGGCAATGCAATCTGTTTAATACCCCCATACTTTCACAAGCACTCTGTCCAACCTTGCCCAGAGAGGTAAAAGCCCTTGTGTGCTTTGCTCGCTTCTGCCCTCCATCAATCTCCCCTGCATGAACCTCAGCTGTGCTTATAGCCTATGCTGCTGCAGCTGTCGGCAGATTGTTCTAACTTCACCTGAGGCTTTGTTTAACACGTGAAATTTTCATAAAAGACCCTGAAATACGTGCATATACCGCACTGCAGGGAAGTTAGAAGTCCAGTTCTGTTCAGTCACCGAGAATATGTCTAAAAATTATTTTCATCTTTTTCCGGAGATGACCAAACAGTCAAACCAGTCATCACTACTTAATTAACTACGTTCACTACGTCCATCCATTACCTCCATCCAGGAACCTCTGTAGACCAACTAGGGACTATGCAGGCCAGTACTGACCATTGTATTTATTCCCACCTTGTACGACCATGATAGGACATCCAGTCAACATTCACACATGAATTCACGCACTATGGGCAATCTGAGAATGGCACTTAGCCTTAATCTGTACGTTTTTGGAGTGTGGGAAGAAACCGGGGTACCTGGAGGAAACCCAGCAAGCACGGGGAAAACTCCATGCACACAGACCCCAAGTTCCACAGGAGGGGCATGGCAACAACACTATCCACTACGCCACTTCTTTACACAGGCATAATATTGAAAACATTAACATTATAACCATGTAAGATCTGCGTTGGGCAGCACTGTGGTGTAGTGGTTACTGTAGCACTGTCGCCTTGCACCCCCAGGTTTTGGGATTGATTCCCAGCCAGGCTCAATTCCCGTCACTGTGTGCATGTTCTCCCAGTGCTTGATGGGTTTCTTTCCAAAGACCTGCAGATTAGGCTAATTGTTGTTCCCAAATTGCCTGTAGTGTGCGAATGGGAGTGTGTGTACCCTGCGATGGATTGGCACCCTAAACAGGGTGAACCCTTCCTCTTGCTTAAGTCTCCTGGGAAAGGTTCCAGGCTCCCCTGGAATACAGGATAAAAAGGTATAGATGATGAGTGAGAATTTGCATGACTATTGTGCCACCAGGATGCCACTGGTCCCGTAGAGCATGTCTCTACAGTGCTTCTGCAGGGTGGGGCTTAGGTGGATCGCACTTTTTTTTTTCTCAAGTATCCCATGGGTACTCAATCGGATTGGGAAGTTTGAAGGCCAGGTCGGCTCTTTGCCTGCTGGGGACCCTGTGCAGTGGCCCTTACTATTGTGGCCTTTCTTCGACGATTTGTGCTTCATTGGACCTTCTATGGGACTGGAACAGATACTATACATACTGTAGTACACTGTGGGCATGAGTGAGCCTTGAGTGTCCATAATTCTGTCACCAGTTTACTGGTGTATAATTAGTGGCATTAATGTAATGACTGACCAGTGTAAAAGTCTTCATTGTTTGGTTACATACACTCTCGTATAAGGGACTTGTTATATGGTACATCCAATATGATTAAGTTCTACACAATCGTTACATGACAAGCAGTTTCAACTCCTGTCCCTTGCACTCATCCTTCTTCCTTTAATCATTATCACAACACAAACTGCTTTAAAGATGAGAAGCTCATGACTGACTACAACCAGCAACCAGCGAAATATATCTTGTCCAATACCGTAAAAAGCAGAATGTTGCGAACATGCATGACCAGTGATCAAAGTCCCACAAATAGCCAGTGTGCACATGGCGTGTTCCATAATGGGGAGGATGTCGGCACACCGGCTATTTGTGAGCGTATGTTATCTTGATTTGGGTCAACAATTATCAGACGTATTTGTTTTATAAACTATAGTTTGAGTCAAAACAATCCAAAAAAAAAAAAGAGTTTAAATCTATGGTCAGGTTTGAAGTTCAAAACAGCTGCAGCCAGATTTAACGGCATATTGAATCATATTTGAAACAGCAACCTCAGACATATTAGAGTTACAAAGAGTAGAACGATTCGAGTCAGAATAATCAGCCTGAGGTATAAAGTCGGGTCAGACACGGATAAGAAAAATTAATTAGTGTCGATTAATTTGCCAGATTTGAATCAGAATGATCATCTTGAGGGGGTCAGATTTGAGTCAGAATCATTTGAGTAAAGAATATAAATCAGAATAAATCAGTCTGGAATATAAACCTAAATAAAAAAAAATTCATTATTGAAAAAAAAAAGAGAAATTTAACTGAGAATAATCAATTTGATTATTATTTATTGAGTAATTATTTTGAGTTACAAGTAAAAATC
Source organism: Clarias macrocephalus (assembly GCA_011419295.1). Taxonomy (NCBI): domain Eukaryota; kingdom Metazoa; phylum Chordata; class Actinopteri; order Siluriformes; family Clariidae; genus Clarias; species Clarias macrocephalus. The sequence goes on along the minus strand of JAAGKR010007084.1, from coordinate 28,907 downwards.
ATTTTTGAAACAGAAGAATTAGTTTGATTTACAAACTGCAATCATATTTGAGTCAGGATGATGCATTAAATTTCCAAACTGTAATCGGATTTAAATCAGAATAATCAACCGAACTTACAGTCAGATTTGAATAAGAATGATAAATCCGATATCCTATTGGTTTGAGGTCAGATTGGAGTTAAAATCAGCAGGCACGTTTGAGTCTGCAGCAATAAGTCTGAAGAAACCGTTTGAGTTGCAGAAAATATTTTTCGCATTACAAACTGGAATCATATTCGAGTCAGAATAATCAGTTTTATTCAAGAACTGAAATGAAAATTGAGTCACAACCTTCAGATCAGAATTGAGTTGGTAGATGATACTTTATACACATGAAGTTTCAAACCTATAACATTTTGACTTTATTTTTTTTTTTTCCCACACCAGAATATATACAGTAAATATGAATTCATCTGTACAAATGATTGCTCATATTTGTTGTGGCTGTTTTCTTTTTTATCCCAAGACATCATCGGGTATGACTCTCATTCTCCTCAAGGCTTATTTCAATCGATGATTAGTCAACTTTTATTGTTATAACATTACAATCAATAACCAATTCAAGATGCTGAATGAGCGCAGATCAAAAGTACGTCCTGTTGTTCTGTTAGGGATGAACAAAGTGAAGATAAATTATCTTGACACAAGCTGTACGAGGAAGATGGAGATGTCAGCATGGATATTTTTCCCGCTCTGTTGTTTGTCAAACGTTGTTATTTACGGATCAGATCAATGTGTATGCTTAGTTAAGAACAATCAAAGTTCATGGGACCATACAGCAAGAATCTAGACTAAATCCATAAGCCTGAAATATATAAGCGTGTGGACGAGTCATAAATCCATGGGACTGGCTGATGTCTCGTTGTGCCAGCGTGGGGGCCGTATTAGTAAAGGCGGATGTACGGTATAAGCAGCGGCGGCTCTTTCAGAGGACGGTTTCGGTCCCGTCTTGCTTAACATTGGCGCAGTCCACTTCATCCTCACTGCAAATGAGTAATACAGTCCTCAGTAATCCCCAGTATTACTTGTTTACCGAGCCTCATTGTCTTTGCATTGATTTTCTGGTTCTTGTTCTTGGTCCTGTTTATGTTGTTTGCTGAATCGATCGAGTCTTGCTCGTTCCTCGATGCCGGGCACTGTGGGAAATGTTTGCAATCACATCCTCTCCTTTTTTTTTTTTTTTTTTTACCACTAATCAGCCTTCACTTTCAATCACTATGCAGATCTGAACATATGCACTGGTGTGGGTGAGACAGGAACACGATTAGTTAAGGTCCTTAATTTCCTTCATTATAACATTACTGCAGTGACTCACTTAACAGTAGCTTATCGTAACCCAGCTGGCATTACAGAGTTTAAGATCCCCCAGAACCCCCACCCCCCACCCCACCCCACCCCACGCCCCCAGCCTCATATATCAGTGGATGGTAACCACATCAGTGCCAAAGCTTGATTATTGTAATTATCAGCTTGATTCTGAGATGGCATTGGAGACATTACGTTTTGGGTTCGCCGCACCGCATACCTCATTCTGTCTAACTTTATATACTTTACACAAATTTTATACTTATTGGTTCATTAGGTCCAACTTATAGCAAATATATAGGAAAAGTGAGAAATGCATGAGAAATTAAGGGTCAGGTTAATACATGTACAGCACATTGAACACATTTGGATCATTTTCCTCCTTTCTATTGGTTTAAACTTTATGTTCTGTTGTGAACGCATACTGTACACTGTCTGGCTTTTTTTTTTCAAAAAATCTTTTGAAAAGATGCCATTCAATGACTTTAGAATTCATATTTTACTGGAGTTAGAAACTCGGCTGTCCGGACTTGATACATAAATCATCTTTTTTTTTTTCTTCTTTTCGAGCACCATTTTATTTGTCTTATTAACATCAAGAATGAGGTGGTTGTGATGAAGTCATTATTTATAGCCGCTATAATCATCTCACAAACATTAAGCGTAACTATAAATGGGTACAGATGAAAAATTGTGACGACTGGCAAACGGCTGTGGTACAGTAGGAGAGGATTAAAATTTCATAGCACCCTTTGATTATTTCTCTATAAAAGAGCATCCCGTAATATTTTATTCCTTAGACATTCAGGGCTGCTTTTACACTCGGCACGATTGGTTGATACGCTGCCCCGGGTGTGATCGCCTCCCCTCTCTTCCCTCTCTCCTCTCCTCTGCTGGCTCGCTTTCATATTAGTAATATTATCCTGCATGCAGTTAGTACTATATGCACTTAGTTGCTTTGTGATCCACGAATAAACGCAAAGAGAACTAGAGTACAAAGAATTCGACTTATTTTTCTGAAAGTCCAATGCGGAAGTGGTCAAAGGTCAAATTTCAGATGTTCACTTCAAAAGTGAGTCAATCCAGCAGCTAGAACCCCTATGATGGAATGCAGAAATAGACAAGTTTGCAGCCTGGCTTAGAAAAAAAACAAAAAAAAAAACATTTTGGTCATTTCATGACATTCATGACATCTGTACAGGGGGGTGAAAAAAAAAAAAGAGGAAATGTCAAAACAAAACGGGATATAAATCCACTCAATCATCATCTATGTACAGTACAGTATACTGGTTTGTCCTGTGTACAGGGTTGCTGGTTCTCAGGAGACTTAGGGTACGAGGTGGGGTACACCCTGAATGGGGTGTCTATCCATCGCAGGGCACCAATGCCCATACACACACACACACACACACACACACACACACACACACACACACACAAACCGGAGGACCTGGAGGAAACCCACCAAGCACCGGGAGAACATGCACACAGACCCCGAGTTGGGAATCGAACCCTCGACCCTGTAGGTGCCACCGTGTCACCTATTTTTCTGTGACTCATCAGTTAAAAATATATGAAGTCATAAAGTTATGCATAATCAGAGTTTAGAGTGACGGCTGCATCGGAGGCTGACTGCTGTGCATTACTTTAGCTAACTGGAATCGTTGTACACGGAAACCGTTCAAGCCACGCGCAAGTACATCGTTCCATGCTCGGTTCAACCTTTAAGTAAGAAACAAGTGGTACGGAATGTCCGTGTTACACAAACCCGCCGGCCTCTAGCGTGAAGGCACCCCGCAAAACCGATGAAAACTTGCCCCCATGTGAACACGGATGATGAAATGCGGAAATCACCTTCTGTCCGCAATCTGTCACGGTACGTGTCCTATCAGGAATGTGACCAGAGGACTATTACACCTGTGACATTAAACTTATTTCCGAAACATTGTCGTGTCATTCCGGTGTTTTTATTCGCGCTTCAGATAGCGGAAAGATTTATCTCAACAGAGACGACGCTGCGGAAATGTCAGGGACAAGAAGTCACTACGCTCGGCATTGCAAAGAAAAAAGAATCCGGTATTGGTGATAGAAACATTTAGATGTTAAATTAAAAAGAAAATAGTGCAAAAACTTACAATACAGTGACTCAGCTCTGACAAAGACGGGGACATGGCGATAATATTTAACTTTGATTGAAATGACAAAATTGATTATTTTGTAATAATTTCCGGCGTCCAATCTGATTGAGGACTCATGGGATGCTCCGGATAAATGAATGTCATCCACGGAAGCTCCACCCTGCGACCCAGAGCACCAGAAGGATGAGTTTCAAATGTCCCGATGCCCAGAAGCTGAAGTCAACAGTACGTCAAATCCTATGTAGTTATAATGTTCATGTTTTAATGTAATTATGGCTGATTGGTGTAAAGTAGTGGCGGCACAGTGATTGTCCGGGTTCGGTTCCCACCGCGGGTCTGTGTGCATATGGAGTTTGTGCATGTTCCCCCCGTGCTTGGTGGGTTTCCTCCGGGTTCCTCCACCAGTCCAAAGACATGCAGATTAAACTAACTGGTGCTCCCAAATTGCCTGTAGTGTGTGAATGTTGAGCACCATGAGAATAAATATTATGGTGATCACCGCTGGCCTCCACGCTCCCTAGACGGATGGAAGGATTTTTAGATTTGTATTGATGATTATGCAGTTAAACTAACACTACAAAATCAGCGCAATGCTTGGAGTTACCATAGTAACTAATTATTAATATAAGGAAGGAACAAAAATCAACAATGTCAAGAGCAGATTCTGAAATCCTCCTGTGTACTCCAGTGACCTGCCAGTTAAGATCATTTTGTGATGAATTAATCATGATGATAGAGTCACGCTTTTTGTCCATCGATAATGGATAAATATTACGTTTTCAGATATAATATAAAGCTGTAATGTCAAATGAAAGAACCTTGAGAAAGCTGATAGCAGAGCCGCTGTTGAATATTAATCAACACCTTCGGACTTGTCGGTGTTGAGATTTTAACAATGCTGTGGTTTGAACACACTCAGCCTAAGGATCGGTTCCGCCGATTTACCGACACACTCAAGTAATTGGACGTGTCAAAATAACGCAGATGGAAATCTGATGAAATTCTCCCAAAGAGGATTTTGTAATGTCATCTCTTAATGTCATAGATAAGTGTGACGGCTTTGTGTGATGGTATACAAAAGAGATCCTCATTCAAGCAATTATCTCTGCCCATGGCGACCGGCTGGTCCGATCCGATGCTCTTAATGTTTATTAGGATTATTGGAAAAGTAACCGATCTCATTCAATCCAACTGCCATTATTATACTCCATACACACACACACACACACACACACACACACACACACACATATCATCCAAAAACGTCTAATTCGATGCAGAACTTTAAAAGGAATCTCTTCCTATTCTCAGGCACGGAGGGAAATATTTAAAGGCTGAGTCCATATTTATTCAATTATTTGTGCCCATGTCCATTTTCACAACTAAACCTAGGAGCTGGAAATCAATAGGGATATTCGAAAGATTGTGCAAAAAAAAAAAAAAAAAGAAAGAAAGAAAGAAAGAAAAAGAGAAGCGAAATTTGATCAGGTGGCTTTAAAGGCGTACTTCTGATGCTCAGCCTTGAAATCGGCTTCGCCTATCCATCATGCTTTGCCCCGCATGAGACGTTATAGCGTGACCAAGAGAGAGGAAAGAAAGATAAAAGGAGAGAGAGAGAGAGAGAGAGAGAGGGGGGAAAAAACAACCATCAGCCTTTTATAATCAATATCCATTTCCAGCTCCTGTCACTTTGTTATTTGGAGCCGCTCTCCAAAGTTGTACATTAGCAAATTGATAGTCTAATACCAAATAAAATATCACCTTGGACTCGCATGCTTGCATTAATCTTCATTAAGACGACTGCGCACTGAACAGTCTGTTTTCTCCACCTTTACTAAAAGACAAATATATCATGCTGTGTGTGTGTGTGTGAGTGTGTGTGTGTGTCCGTTTAATGGACTCACTGATGGGCATCTCAATAGAAAACACAAAGACATGCATCTATGACCAAAAGCTCAAATGTTAGACGCTAAGTAACTTTTTCCTTGCATGCATGACAGACAAAGTAATGCTTAAAGGGAACTTATTATGCAAAAAAAGTACATATTAATTGACAACTCAGATTTCTGCTTGGGTCTCTGGGGTAAAAAGAAAACCCCTGCTGGACGTCCTTTGATTTTTCTCCTCTTGTGACCTCATATAGGAAGAGACACCCGTCCTTTAACGCTTGCTCAGCTCTCATGGTCTCTGATGGCGGCGCGGCTCAGGACTCGTCCTTTACTGGAAGATATGAATGAATGCAGCTGCTCAGAGGTACAGTATGTCGACTGGAGCACTTTGGCATTGGGGGGGGGGGTGTGGGGGGGACTTATGATCAATTAAATATGAGACCTTTGCAATTGTTTTGAAATTGTTTTGACTTCTACAGTACCGTGCCAACGTCTTGAGCTCCCCGACGTTTATCATGTAATTGAACAATTAAGTTCAATGACATGATGAAGGTTAAAATAAAGGAATGAGAACAAATGTTTGACTGCCTAAAGGTTCGATCTAAAACTTTAGATGTTTATGTACCAGCCTCAGCAGCGACCTCGTTTCCCCTCTCGTCTGTTCCAACCCCTCAGCATTCAGCATCAGCCGTATCACTAATCACCTCCTGATCATCTGTCAACATCATCTGCACCTGTTTCCCACTGACTGTTTTTACTCACGCTTGAATGATTCCAAGGTCACTGCGCGACCTGGATGAAGCCTGGAGAATCGTCCCTCAAGACCTCATCCAAAAAAATACAAGACAGTCTCTCTCTCTCTCTCTCTCTCTCTCTCTCTCTCTCTCCTTTTTCAAGCAAAATTAGAAGAAATAAGCGCTGGCTCAAGACTTTTGCTCAGTACTGTACTGTACATGGACAAGCTTCATCTCTGTCGGTCTTACCGGCGCTCTCGTCTCGTCTGAAGCTGATTTCTTTCAAAGCCTGAACTTTTGTGTTAATACGTCGCAGATGGCTCGTCTTCTCTCCAATCAGCCTCGCATTGTGATGTTCTCTCAGTTCTGATTACCATTATGTCAGAAATTGAGCTTATTATCCCGCGCCATTTGTATGCTTTTTACCAATAACGCTGTGCACTGTACTGTACACCCACACGCGTTCTCGAACCAAGGCCAGGCCACGTGTGTCGCTCAATGACACGAACAAGACAGGATGTGCATTAACCGCGTTACAATTTCACCGGACGCGCGGCGGGAACCGTTCCTGCGCCTCAACGACTTGTGAATGGTGCTCGCTGTGTTATTGTAATGAAATTAAGCATACACCTATAGCCGTCAGATTAGATGTTTATAATAAAGACCATTACATAAGCCCAGACCAAAAAACAACAAAACAAACCAAAAAAAAAAAAAAAAAAGCTTACTCTACTTTAGTGCTTAGACAGGCTGGAGAGTATGCAGTGGTGTATGTGTGTGTGTGTGTGTGTGTGTGGTGGATGATGAGGAGGTGTGATGGCCGCCTGCAGGTGCAGGAGAGATGATGGATGAAGGTGGACAGCATGCAGCCACATGTGAGATGGGCTTTGAACAGGGATCATCGCGTTGTTAGCTGGCTGTCTGCTGTTCATTAGACCCGTCTCACACACACACACACACACACACGCACACACCACACACACACACGCACACGCACACACGCACACACACACACCTCTGACTTGCTTTTAGCTCTCATACATGATCGACAACATGGTTCTTACAGTACATGGCATTTATACGGCGCTCAGTAAATGTCGAAATTGATTTTTTTTCCCCCATCTGAATAAAAGCTTTTCAATAATTTGAAACTGAGTTATTCTGTTACGTGCGACAATGACACGTTTAGTAAGTTCAATTTATTACTTACATTTGGTTCTAATTAACAACAGAATCTGATTGTACAGTAATAAGCACAAAGTATACAAGAGCTACAATTTACTGATTACCAAAATAATAATAATAATAAAAAGACAAATGATTATCGAATGAATCTAAAAGTAAGTAGGTCTAACCTCACCAGATTTCATGCTTCATAATAATGTTTCATAATAATGGCAATTTTATTCATAAATTTTCACACATTTTTGTAGCTCATTACTGAATCGATTTTTTTTTTTTTTTTTGTACAATGTTACTTACACAGACACTCAGAGATGTTATTTATTCAGGTTTATTTATAATACCTACAGTAAGTGCACTATCAGGTTGACATGTGGACTATACATGTTTTATGAGGTCAGTTGCTATACATTAAAACAACGTGTATGGTGGGATTTAATGCAGCTTCAGTGTGGTCAGTATTGTACTATACGGCAAATCAATATTTAAACAGTTTTGCCTGTAAAATGAGACTCACTTCATTTAGCCTGTTTTTTAAATAATGAAATATAATAATATTTTGTGCATGGTCTCTTTCAGTCAGAAGGATGTTATATTCCTTATATATATTAGTGATATAACATATATAACTTATATTATAAGTATATATAATACTTATACAATATAATACAGTTTTATTATAGGTATAGAATAGATATCTATATAACATAATATATAATATAATTATATATATTATATTATATTATATTATATTATATTATATTATATTATATTATATTATATTATATTATATTATATTATATAGATATCTATTCTATACCTATAATAAAACTGTAAAGTTGGCATGTCTGTACTTTAAGGATATTTGCGAAAAAATTATTTGTTAATGTAAGATGAGTAATAGAACACATCAAGTTGTTTTTAGGAATTTCTGTGTGTCTGTTTGTTTGTACACGCGTCATATTCATTTTAATGGGGCTTTCACAGGTGTGTTAGCTTGAGGTAACATATAAGATTTATTTCATCGCAGGAAGAGAAGATATGCTACTTTGAAATATAAAAAAAAATGCCCTTATATTTAAAAAAATCGACCTTGAATTTTTTTTTCTTTGTGCTTATGAGTGCACAGTTGAAATCTACACAATAAACATGATGTCGCACCTTCATTCTGTGCACTTTACAGTAACACATTAGAAATTTTAGTTCATTCCAAAATCCAATGATGGACATTTTTCAAAAACGTGCTTCTGAGTGTGCAAATAAATTCCACATGAACAAAGTCACAGGCACATCTAGTATTCAAATATTATGTTAAAATTGTTTCCCTTATATTAATGTGAATTTTGTATGATTTTGCAAAATGCTATAAATACACTTCCCACAACGTGGCTCCTACAGTACATGGCATTAACACAATGTTCAGTAAATGTCAAAATGTTTTTTTTTTTTGTCTCAATAAAATGTTTTTTAATATATTTGCAGAAGTTTAAGTTTAATTCACATGATTTTGTAAAATAATATATTTCTCACCCTCCCACACCATATTGTAGCTCCTTACAGAACATGACATTTTTATAATGCTCAGTAAATAACTAAATGTATTTTTTGGTCTCATTTTTTCAATTAGACAATTAAAATGTGTGTCAATAACATGCTGGTTAAGTTTTAATATTAAATATAGCTTTATATTTATATAAATCAATAAACTTTGATATTTTTTTCTGTAGTGAGCCATAGCAGCAAACTGGAACAAAATTTTAATTTTGCTGCAGATGAAACCTTTTTCATTACAATGAGTGCTAAAGATCATTAGAGACGTTCAAGCAATAAAAAAAAACATCATCAACCTTCTCCTCTACCAGTTTTTTTATCTTCATTTTGCCGTATCATATGTATCATATGACAATTGTAGTATCATATACTACAATACTATCATATGGAAATAAATTATGTAATACAATATTACATATTATAATACAGGATTACATATATAATATATATATACTAGTTTATTATGCAATATTGTATTAACGTAGTGTGCAATATGGTACTTACTGTTTGAGGACACTTTATATTGTATCGATATGCAGTTTTTTGTACTTTACTTTACTTTACTTGATAGCAAGGGTGAGCAACTGTAACCGGGAATAAGCGATTTCCCCTTGGGGATTAATAAAGTTCTTTGAATCTTGAATCTTTGAATCATAGTACAGGGAAGTGCTTTATGACGTCCCTTCAGGCGTCAATCAACCGGACATACAGTAGGTGCTTGGTCCCATAAGGTTATAATAGAGTTTACAAATCGTGGTTGGAGAATAGGACGTAGCAAATATAATCAGATATAGAGAAGGCAACAGGTTCCTGCAAACATCGTGTCTTGTACAGAAAGTGACCTCACTTGTACTGAGTGTGAAGTAATAATATATATATAGATAGATAGACAACCTTGTATCCTTAAAGAAAATATATTGCCAAAATGAGTGAAAGTCCATGGATCATGCTCTGCAGTCAAACTGTTTACTTTATTTTCCCTGCTGCTGAAAACATTCTCACAGCATGATGCTACCACCACCACCACCACCACACTTTACAGTAAGATTGGAATTGGCCAGGTGATGAACACTCGCTGGCTTCTCCCAGAAGCAATTCAGGCCAATGAGCTCATTCTCAGTTTTGTCAGATCTTCAAATCTTGTTCCTTGTGCATTGATGATACGGTGGCAGAGAGAGACACGGAACACAGAAAAAAGGGGGGGGAAAAAAAAGGAAAAAACAATGACAGATAAAGCAACAAAAACATTCCCCATGCCAATTTAACGTTCCTAAATTCCACCTTAATGAGAAAGTTCATGTTCTTTAAGCCCTGCTCAGTTTAGTTGATGAAGGAAGACTGTTGGCCTCTCGAACGTCCTGAATCTCAAACATAAATTAAATGGAAATGGGACGAACCTGAGCACAAAGACAAGTGGCAGCAAATTATATTTATACTTGTTTATGCAATAAATAAGGGGGGTGAATTGCATCTCCAACATCTACTCTTAGATTTCCCTCCTTTATTTATTTATTTATTTATTTATTTAAAAAAAAATTTTTTTTTTTTTGCAACCACTGGGGATTTAGAACCAATGCAAATTATAAAAGGGGTTTTAAATCTGTCCGCTTGTCATACAGTACATCCATGCAAATCCTGTTTCCTGATATATAATTATTTATATGCAATTTTATGCATTTCTAATACATTTCTAATTCATGTCTAATTAAAACGGTACTACAAATTTCAGACAACGAAATTGAAAAAATAAAATTATTGATTATTTATATGTTTGTGTACATTTTCTGCTAGATTTTTTTTATTTTACAAAAAAAGTTGTTTTTTTTATAATGGTGCATGTTTTTTTTGTTTGTTTTGTTTTTATAAATTGTTGATCACAAGTAATTTTTCCTGATATAAGCTCAACTGTGAAAATTAACACGTTTAATTTTAACTTTAACTTAAAAAATTTTTTTGTTTATTTTATTAAGTAGGCAAAATGTATGCAATTACTTCAGTATTTACTAGAAATATAGGTGTAAGAACATTGAAGTAAATAAACATCTGAACTTGTGGAAACCTGTTGAGGAAACATTTGAAATGCAATGTCTCTACACAGTATGTATTATATTTTCCCAATCAGTTGAGTGGTCATACATTCATGCTGCGCTCAGAGTTTTGGCCGTTTCAGGGTTTTGCCTCCTTGGCAACTGTGACAGATCAGCGAATGAGAGTCAAACACATTCATCAACGGTTCGTTGGATGCCGATTACTCACCGAGGGCTGTCCGCTGTACTCACCCATTTTAAAAAATGAGCGGTCCAAGAGGTCAAAAGCAGCCTCCTACTGCCAACCCACATAATCAGATCTGACAGGCGGTTTCCCGGCAGGCCAGTCTTGGTCCAACCCATCAGGAGGCTGGAACAGATGAGCATTCACACTCTAAATCACTTCTCTCAGCCATGGTAACCTCAAACATGAGTTTATTGATGTTGAAAGACCAAGGAATTCATTAACTATAAATCTATGACTCAGAAAATCCCAGATTAAAGTTGGTTTTCTCTAATATTGACAGCCAGTTGGCTCGGATAATGCTGCTTCTGCATGGCTTACAATTTGTGCCCATGATATGTAAATATCACAGCCAGTTGTGCATGTGATCTTCCTGCCAAATAAAGTCAACAATTAAAGTATTTATTGCTGGGGAGGGGGCGAGAGAGCTCTTGGCAAACCTATGCAGCCCTATCCAAATCTAACCCATCAATCTGCTGAAAATTACCGTGTGAGTGCATTTTCGAATCTCACACTGCAGCATTTTGCTTATTACATTACACAAAACCCATAGAGATGACATCAGTCAAAGCTGCCAAAGATTGCAGTCAGGATTGATTTATTTGCAGAAAGCTCAGCACCACAATTCCAGCCATCATCTTACTTTTGCATGGAATTTAAAATGGTTGAAATCTGATTGGTTTTGGTAAATGTTAATTCCACAAAATTGCCAGAGTGACAGTTTCAATGTCGCGTAATTGATCATTTATTACGTGATTTGTTCTCGCGCAAGGACTGACTTGTGAAAAATTATTTGCCTCTTTGCCTAAATTGTAGTTGGACTTTGCCATTTTGGGGCCATATAAAGAGGGGGTGGGGGGGGGGGGGGGTGGGGGTTGGGGAAGTACCAATACGAAATATTTTATGAAACACACACATATACAGCATACAATATTTTATTTTAAAAAAAAATTAGAAGAATCAGAATTTATTAACATTAAAAGATATCCTACATTTATTCATATTAGAATTTTTATATAGCACCAAATCGCTGGCTTCAAGAGCTAACATAAGTAGAATATATCAGGCTTTAATAAATGCTTCGTATTCTAAAGTAGAATTAGAATTATCAGTATTTTTTTTTTTTACTATACCTTTATTCTTTATTAGCAGTGAATGTACAACTAACCTGGAACTTAAACAAATACAATGATACAATATATATTTTTTAAATATCCAATATATCCTAATTACAACAATTAGTAATACATACTGTATATAAAGCAAAAGAATAAAAATAAAAATAATTTGATCCAGACACATGTAGAATGTTCATTTCAGCTTTTCAAATCTTAACTCATTATAATCAGTTGACTGGTTGTTTATATACAAGTTATAACTGAATTTGGAAATTGTAATGCAGTTTTAAAAAATTGTAAGAACGGATTTCTATTGACTTGTATTATGTTTCATTTGTAATAAATACATTTTCTGTCTTGCCTGTCTTGTGAGGACACGTTGGGAGGTTTAGAGGTTTAGAGTCCTCAAAGAGTTGCTTTCTTGTTCGACTATGCTTGGAAATGACGCGTGAATGACTAAATAACATGACGTCTAGACTGAATCAAGCCCATTTAGAAAGAGCCCGTCAGAGCATCAATAAGGTTCCTAGAGCTCTGACAGGCCAGTGTGGCGGCATAGATCTGGTATTGAAACTGAGCCAAGTTGTCGATGCAAAAGTTCTTAGCAGGTGTCTGGCACTCCAGCAGACGCCAACATCCCTCCATTATGATCTTTTTTTTTTTTTTTTTTTTTCAGGGAACGTAGCATTACTGCGGTAGACAAGGTCATGAGAAGTTCAAGTATTGAACAGATAGCGTTCAAAGTCCGCTGGTAAAACTAGCGCATGGCTATTTCTTGCTCCTGAACAAAGTGTTAACAACAGAACAGAAACTATTACAGAAGAGACTTGCATGGTATTGATGAGATTCCATGAAAAGCATTTTTATGATTTAAAGGCAGTCGGGATAGCAGTAAAAAGTTCACTTTCTAACTTTTCAATTGAGAACCGGTACAGAACCTGATCATTATTATGAAGCCATTTGTGTTCCACCGACTTGGGCTTCTGTGCCACAACAGTTTGCTTTTATCCGTAACGAACATTCCACTGTAATTGCTTTCAGGGTGACTGCTTCAGTAAATGCACACATGGAAAGATTTATTGTGCTTGGTGTTCATATTCAAGAAGCTTTTATCATGTTCCCCCCCCCCTCTCCTGTTTTATAAAGTTGATGTGAAAGCAATAAGCTTAGAGGTTCAACTACTGTATACTGCAAGCTTCAGAGTATCCAATTAGGATGTTTATGACAGCCTACCCTGTCGCTCTGATGCAGGCAGTAGGAAGGAGAGGGAACATGTTGTAGGGAGCCAAACGCTTCCCACTGTACACTACTTGTGATTACCTTAAATGTCTAGTGGCGCATAAAAATATATAGTTTGTTTCCAGAGTTTTATGCATCTAGATGGCTGGAACCGTGAAACAGGAATGTGGCACAGCAAGGGGTTATAAAATTCTGTTTCACTGTCTGATTCCAAACCGAGCATGTAAAGCCAGAGGTTCTGGAATGAATTATGTGGTTTGGGTTGGGTCTCAGATGAATGGATTTAGAAATCGTACGAAGAACGAATGGACAAGAGGTATTAGAGTAAGGAGGAACTTGGCTCACTCGAACTTCTTTGACGAGGCCTCTATCGTCGACATGTCCAGGTGAACTGATTTTAGCCTTTATTAGCTCTCAGTATCACTTCAGAATCCTGGGTTGTAAACTCAGCATCTGATCTCAAAAGTCCATAAGGACAATACATTTGTGAAACAATTGCAATCCCACAAGCTACAATTTTTTTTGCACAAACAAGGTGTTAGCTTTCCTGCAAAGCCCCCGAGCTATGGAATAATCTTCCAGTTAGTCACAATCGTTACGTCTAGGTTGAAATCCTGTTTGTTTTTACCAGGGGGCAACCTTCAGTTCTAAAAAATGAGCTGTCAAAACATGCAGTTCCTCAAATGACCACTAGGTTCCAAAATGTGCATATCCAAAGCTCCATAGAACCCCATGATAAAATATCCAACATACACAATGTTTACCATAGAAATTTACAGCTTACAGTCGTGTACAAAAAAAAAAAAAAAAAAACTCCATAGCAAGTGAATTTATAACTCGTCAGCCATCACGTTGGCTATCCAGCCAACTGGAATCAGTGTAGTTTAACTTACCACAAGAAATGAAGGAGATGAAACAAGACAATGTTAAGGATATGGATGACGGAGTTCAACCAAATACAAAAAGTAATGTTAGCATAGAAATTAACATTAGGCTAAACGAGCTACCTGAGGAAAGTCGGCGTGTTCCAGTCTACAGCCAGGATGTTTTATACACGCCATAGTTTTTACCCAGACATGTTGGTGGGTAAATATACAGACCTGCGTGTTCGTGGATTTATGGCAAAGTTACTTTGTGTAATATAATTGCACTTGAAATGATTAAACCTTGATTGAAAATTCGTTTTTTTTTTTTTTTGGCCAAAATTAATAACTTGCAGCAGTTTGTAATAAATCATTGAAACAAGAGAATTTAAATAGCTCATTCTACCACCTGAATAAAATCCCTCATTAGAGCACACATTTGTAAATCAGGTGTTGTCTCACGCAGAGATTAGATGCCTCAGGTGTCCTTGATTTAGGACACATCAAATACATAGACTTTCTTGAGATTTGTTGATGTTACTGTAACATGTAGTAACATCTTAGTAACACGTCCTCTGGCGGATATCACAGCTGGCAAACGCTTTTTATAGCCAGTTAAAAGTCTTGTACTTGGGATTTTCTCCCATTCTTCCTTGCTAAAGGCTTCAAGTTCTGTAATATTCTTTGGTGGTCTTGCATGCACTGCTCTTTTAAGATCTACACACAAATTTTCAATGATGTTTAAATCAGAGGACTGTGATGGCCGTTCCAAAACCTTCAGCTTGCGTCTCTTGAGGTTTTCCATAGTGGATTTGTTTAGGATCGTTGTCCTGTTGTAGAAGCTCCTCTTTTCAGCTTCAGCTTCTGTACAGATGCTGTGATGTTTGCTTCCAGAATTTGCTGGTATTTAGTGGAATCCATTCTTCCCTCCACCTGTGCGATGTTTCCTGTGCCACTGGCTGCAACACAACCCCAAAGCGTGATAGATCCACCCCCATGCTTAATAGTTGTCCAGGTGTTCTTTTCATGAAATGCTGCTCCTTTTTTTCTCCAACTATACCTTTGCTGATTGTGGCCAAAGAGTTTTATTTTAACTTCATCAGTCCACAGCACTTGTTTCCAAAACGCATCAGGCTTCTGTAGATGTTCTGTTGAATACTTCCGACGTTGGATTTTATGATGGGGACGCAGGTCAGGTTTTCTTCTGCTGACTCTTCCATGAAGATCTTGTGGAACGGTGCACCACCACTCCTGAGTCTGTTAAATCTTCCTGCAGGTTTTTTTGCAGTCAAACGGGGGTTTTGATTTGTCTTTCTGACCAGCATACGAGCAGTTCTCTCAAAGAGTTTTCTTGGTCTTCCAGATCTTATCTTGACCTCCACAGTTTCCCTGAACTGCCATCTCTTAATTACATTTCTCACTGTGAAAACTGCAAGCTGACGACACTTTACTATCTTCTCGTAGCTTCTCCTGCATTATGGGCCTCAATAACGTTCATTTTCAGAGTCTTGCACAGCTGCTTAGAGGAACCCAGGGTTGTTGAGTGTCCGCAAGTGTTTGGACAAGGTTTGAAGAATCAAAGTATTTGTAAAGCTTTGAAATTGGCATTTACTAATGACAGCTGTTGCCATGCATCAGATCTAACGAGCTGATTAAGGTCTGAAATCTTGTAAAAAGAATCTGAGACTCTGGAACTCTTAGGGTGCCCAAACTTTTGCACAGTACCATAATCATGTTTTTTTTGTTTTTTTTTTCAGATTTTGCCATAAGAAGTAAGTATGCATCAGTGTTGCATGAAATGTGCATTTTTTCCATTTCCAAGAGAGACTGTGTTAACATTGTTTCAATTTTAAAAAATCACCAAAATTTGTTATTTATCAAGGGGTGCCTAAACATTTGCATTATATATATTGCAATATAGCATTATATTATATATCTTCATATATATATATATATATAATCAGGCTATCTAGTATTAGTACAAGATTATTTAACTGTAAAGCACTGAATGAATGTAAAAATAAAAGATATGGATGCTCATGTTTAATGATGTTCTATTTTATCCTGTAATAATAAAGGAACAATTATTAAACCAGGATTCCTATAAGATATATGATATCTACCATAAAAGCTAAAAATATATCTGTACATAATTATTACTGCCTTAGACTTTACATGATAATACATAAAGGTGTAAATTTCCTTATTCAATTGTAATCGTCGACCCTAATTTTATATCTTTAATTACTATCATATGATCACGTTTGGCATTTGCGTCCCAGCTTATCCTCTGTGGCGGGTAAGTATTAAGAGGGATTTGAAAAGGCAAGGAAGGATTAAAGTCATTTCCTACCCACACACTGCATTTACCCACATTAATAGATAACCAATATGAATGTTATGATGGAATAGAAAAATGATTATTTGGTGTAGAAAATGAACAGCCTCTGGAGTCGGCTTTCAATTATTCATAAATTTCACAAACACAGCATTTTTTCCACCTCAAAGAGAACTCCTTCGGTACCTCTTTTTTTTTTTTTTCTACAGCAAGAAAGTCATCCATCCTCATGCTGCTCTCAATATACTTTTAACCCCGCTTGTCTGGTTTTGAAGGAGGTGAGGATGTCGGTGCAGGCGGGATTTACTTAAACATATTGGGATAATGGAACGAACACAAACCAACAGAACCAGACATAGCATTAGCATTAGCACTGGCGTGACAGCCCAGGAAGAAAACATGAAACAGCACACAAGGTAAACAGGACTCAACAGGGAAATTAAACAGCTGTAAGATGATGGACGGGCTGAAAGACGAAACGTAGACATAACCAGGTACAGATGAAGCAAACGAGACGCTGCTCCATTGTGACCAAGTCAAATTCTTTTACACTAAGGCCAGGAAGAAACTCTGAGATATTACATGAAATACAATATATATTATAAGACGTTTAGTTCTGTCCGGTAACAGCACTGGGATGTTTAACTATACAGTATGTATCACTCTGCGTCAGTGGTTCTAATAGCCGCTAATTGCACTAATTGTCTGCGCCCAGCATGGGTGAAAATAAGTCAGTACAGTCTAAAGCACTTGAAAGAGGTGAGGACAGCTGCCTGCCAAAAACCCACATTCAAAACCAGTCACTGAAGCACTTTCAGTTAGAAATGTTGTGCCATTTTAAACTGCACTTTGACGCCTTAATGATTGCTTTTCGAGAATTATCCCCCAAACAATGGTACGGAAAGATAATTAAGCAATATCACATGAGAGGGAGGTGCCGTAGTGCTGGATATCAAAAACCTTAGCATCCTGTTTAGTGTGGATAGCAGGAAAACATGAGCTTAATGAAAAGCAGGCAATACCCCAAAAAAGAGGAAATGTCTCCGGAATTAATGGTACAATGGCTTGAGAAGCCTGAAAAAACAATTAAAAACAAAACAGGATATAAATGCACTCCATCTCACTTTCACTCATCGTCTTTACCGCTTTGTCCTAGGGGGGCCTGGAGCCTAACCCAGGAGACGTAGGGCATGAGGCAGGGGGATACCCTGGACAGGGTGCCAATCCATCGCAGGGCACATACACACACACACACACACACACACACACACACACACACACACACACACAAAAAAAAAAAAAAAATATATATATATATATACAATAATACAAATTCATTAGAAACAAAAGATTTTTTTACATTTTCGAGTGAATGATGGAGAATTAAATATTTGATGTTTGTCTTTCGGAATAACCGTTTTTATTATTATTATTATTTCTTTTCATTTTTTGCGGGCTGGAGCAAATACCAGTATCAGGATAGCTACAAAAACAAAGCATTAAATGCTTAGTGATTCTGTCTTACACTTGATATTATCTTACTTGAAATAATACAATAAAGTACCAAGTAATACATGTAACCAAGAACTATTAGTCTTCTCAACAGGTAGATTGTGATCTTTAATATTTATTTTAACCGCTCTTTTGACATGAAAAACTGCCAAAGCAAATCCCTTGAAAGTGAAATAGAAAGCGGTTCGGTTTTGGATTTCATAATCAGACAGCAGGCAGAGCCGAAAATACAGCAATATTGACCTGGGCGGGCGGGTGGGTGGATGTTTTTGTTTTTTTGTTTTTTGTTTTGTTTTTTAAAGAAAAACAAAGGTTTGGATTTGAATACTTGTACATTCTAAAATACACCTGACGATCAGAGTCTCCTTTGAAAGGTTAACAAAAAGGGTAAAAAAAAAAAATTTAAAAATCAAAGCTCACAGCATGTCATTAGACTCTGACAGGACTGGATTGCTGCCAGTGAGAGAATTTCGCAACACTCCTCAGGCTGGTATGAAACCCCCTACGGCAAGCTTTTGAGGTTTGAGATTTCAATGTCGATTAAAAGCAGTGTCAACAGATCTGATTTTTTTTTTTTTGTCCTCAGAAGCCAGGATCGGAGCGATGTTGTTCTCTGGGAGAGTGATTTCAAATGGTGGGTGTGATTACGTATGTTTGACACTGATAATGCTCAGGTCTTTACTAAGAGTGTGCTTTTTGATCACCAGCTGTCACTGATGTGTTTAAGTATTATTAGAAGCCGTGTGGACGAAATATTACATAACAATGCTATTACAAATATCACACTATTAGTAGCAGTTATTAGAAATACTTTGAAATAGACATGCAAAACCTATTCCATGTATGTGAATCCTTTTTCTATGGCAGGAGTGTATGTGTGTGTGTGTGTGTGTGTGTGTGTGTGTGTGTGTGTGTGTGTGTGTGTGTGTGTGTGTGTGTGTGTGTGTCTATGCACAGCAGAACGTGCCAAAAAAGTATGAAGGTCAAAGGGACTAAAATGGCCTCAGCACAATATCTGTTACTGTCATAAGAACAACCAAAGATGGCTCTTCTAAGCTGCACATTTGGAGCCTATCCCTGGAGGCAGGGTGCACATCCATTACAGGACACACACACACACACACACACACACACACACACACACACACACACACACACACACACACACATGAAGAGGAAAGTTTGAATCCTACTTTGCATGCCTTTGGACTGTTGGAGGACACCGGAGTACCTGGAGGAAACCCACCGAGCATCAGAATCCAAGCATGCAGATCCGAGGCCGGAATGGATAGCCACAGTGCTAACAACTACACCATAACGCAGCCTAGGCATTAATAGTTTAATAACATAAGTGTCAAAGAATTAAACCCCAAAATAAGAAAGCATTGTTATAAAGACTGAAATGCAATAAAAGGTAAAGGAGCAGCGCAGTGGCTTAATGGTTAGCACTGTCATTTTCACCCCCAGGCTAGGGTTTGATTCCCACCTATAATCTCTGCGTGCATGGAGTTTGCTTGGTCGGTTTCCTCCAGGTACTCAGGTTTCCTCCCATTATATAAAGATTTGCAGATTAGGATAATTGGTGTTCCCGAATTGCCCGTAGTGTTGACCGGGGGTCCTATCACAGTCGTAAAAATTTGAATAAATACATTGGTCACCATTGGCCTCCAATTCCGTGGTTGGGCTACAGAGGTTCCTAGATGGATGGATGGGAAAAGTATGGCAGAAAAGGTTTTCCCACTAATGTGTATCCATTGGCAAGCATATCACTTATATCTGTGAGTGCAGAAACAAAATATGTATTTTTTTTCTTTTAAAATTCTTTTTATTCTTTTTTTTAAATCACCTACACAAGTATACACAGTATGAAGTAGTAAAATAGTTTATTGTTTATGTGATTATTCATGACCTAAGATTAAAAAAAATAAATAAACGGCAAATAGAATTGCAGTACACATAAAAATACAATTAAATGAAAGACTTGAAGATGAAGAATTTGCAAAGTTAAATTAAAGTTGAAATTGTGTTTGAAAATTATGTAGCATTAATATAGAAATTTTAATCATACAGGAATGAAATTTACAATTTCATATAATATTATCATTACATTTTAATGATATCGTTATATATAATTTTGTTATATTTAAAATAAAATTTTCATTTTAAAAAGTTTGAATTTTGAATTTATTTTCATTTGAAATATTTACATTTATATATATATTCTTTTACATTTAAATGTAAATATATAAACAAAATTATATAAAGATATCATTCTTTTACATTTATATATTATTTTAAATTTAAATGTTTACATGTAAATATTTAAATATAAATGTAAATGAAATATAAATGTAAATATATAAACAAAATTATATAAAGATATCATTTTTTTACATTTAAATGTTTACATGTAAATATTTAAATATAAATATAAATTAAATATAAATGTAAATATATAATCAAAAGCGGCACCAGGACACTTCATCTTTCTCTCCTCTACCTTGTTGCATATCAGCACTTTTCAAATGATCTTTTTGGTTTCCATGGAGATTAAAGTATTACATTGCAATAATACTCTGAAAACCCTGTGAGTGACAACATCTCATCAGATTTCTTGACATGCCTTAACTAAGCAGCGTCTGCCTTTCGGCTGGGTGATGGACCCCACTGGGGAAACACAAAATGCGCAGGCTGGGTTTTGAACTGCATGTCAGCCTGCTTGTCAGTGGACCTTTGTGTGTTATACTTACCCATAAACCCCTGCTGTGCACTGCAACACAAATATGCAAATGAGTGTCAGTGAGGAGGTATAAACCAGCCTGTAAGGCTTTTATTCTGTTTGTAATGCTGTGGGGTTCTCAGTGGTTGAGTCCTGGTGAGGGTTACGGTACATGTACATGATGAAGGACACCACAGACCAGTTCAGTGACTGTAACTGTAACTGCTGGTCCAATTGGTTTGATCAATCTGACACTGTCCACTGTCTATTTTTCAATGAGCCCCAAAGATCCTTAAACTCCACCCACAGAGGCTAATTGTTCAACTTACTTCATATTCAGCACTAAAAGTTCTTGGAGTAAGGTTTTGATAAAACAAAGAATGAAGACGAAGCACATTGTTGAACAAAGCCCAAATCCCAATTTATACATTTTCAACTTACTATTAATAAACAGGACAGAATTCATGTGGAGACTGAACAAAAAGAAGTTATCCATGTGTAGAACCTCCTACAAGAAATGTTAAGAAACACAATTGTAGGACTTCTTTAAATACGAAAAAAAAAAAAAAAAACACATGAAGACTGGACTCTCATGATCCTTCAAAAAAGCTGTGCAAGGAACAGGCATTACTTCAGATCTCAATCATATCTTACAATCATCGTACAAAGATTTCAAGTTTCAACCACTTTTCGCTTTATTGTGGTGTCCAGTTGATGTAATCGTGCTCCCAGAACCTCTATGAAATGTAATGTCCTGGCGTATGGCTGTGCCAACAATGAAGGAAAACTCCATAGATGTGATGATCATCTCATACATTCAGGTTTCATGTTATTGCAACATAACGTTGCTGACCTGAGCGACTGAAGCGACCCCAGATCACGACACTGCCTCCAGAGGCTTGTACAGTGGACACTATGCATGATGGGTGCATCGCTTCATGCGCTTCCCTTCTTACCCTGACACACACATCGCTCTGGAATAGGGTCCATGACTTCTTCCCATTGCTCCAAAGTCCACTCTTTATGCTCCCTAGCAAATCTTTCCAATTAGTCTCACTAACAAGTAGTTTCCTTACGGACACACAGCTGTTTAGTCCCAATCCTGTGAGTTCTCATCATATTGTGTGTGTATGGAAATGCTTTTACTTTTACTATTAAACATAGCTCTGTTGAAGTATTCTTCCACAAAGTTGATGATTTACAGTAGCATTATCCTTTTAGGTTTTGATTATGTGTTAAAGGGTCATTAACCCATTTCCAGTCATACTGTATATAAAATCTCTTTGCTTGGGGAACCAGGCAGTATATATTAAAAATAAAAACAATGATTTCCATTGTCTGATAGTATTAAGAACCGGAATTTCCTTCAAAATCTGAATTATATCAGAATATAATTATGGATTATATACAGTACAGTACAGACCAAAAGTTTGGACGCACCTTCTTATTCAAAGAGGTTGAATTTGTATTATGGAAAGAAAAAAGCAGCTAAGTGAAGAAAAACGAGTGGCATCATTACTTTAAGAAATGAAGGTCAGTCAGTCGGAAAAACTGGGAAAACTTTGAAAGTGTCCCCGAGTGCAGTCACAAAAACCATCAAGCGCTACAAAGAAACTGGCTCACATGCGGACCGGCCCAGGAAAGGAAGACCAAGAGTCGCCTCTGCTGCGGAGGATAAGTTCATCCGAGTCACCAGCCTCAGAAATCGCAGGTTAACAGCAGCTCAGATCAGAGAGCAGGTCAATGCCACACAGAGTTCTAGCAGCAGACACGTCTCTAGAACAACTGTTAAGAGGAGACTGTGTGAATCAGGCCTTCATGGTAGAAGATCTGCTAGGAAACCACTGCTAAGGACAGGCAACAAGCAGAAGAGACGCGTTTGGGCTAAAGAACACAAGAAAGAAAAAACTCTTTGAATGAGAAGGGGTGTCCAAACTTTTGGTCTGTACTGTATGGATTCTGCATCGTTTAAAATACACAGTAATAAGTCACTTTGTTCTCATGTTTCCTGCCCTTCTAAAGGTAAGGTATATCCACAGAGACTGCTATTGATTGAGAATGTGTCTGTCTTGCAAAACATTTCCATCTAAACCCTGTGAGACACCTCAATTACTTACAAAAGCAGTATTGAGACACCAGAGTCAGATGGCTTTTACAGATATCGGCGTCGACCACCCAAATCAGCCACACCAGTGCCGGGATTGACACTGGGGCCTTTGGGAACCAGCAGATATTGAATACTTGAGCCTCTCCCAGTATCCGATAACCACTGGCTGCTGACTAGACATTTTCAGGCATCGATTTCATCTGAAGCCGTTATCTCCTAATTATCAGTGGGGGTCTTTTGTTATGTCTGTTATGTTGTTCAGAGTCATTTGTGTTTCTGTACATTACTTGAGTACTTTACAGATTGAATACATTTGACATCTACTTTTCTTTTCTTGATGAAAAACCAGCATGTTTATTAAAAACATTGTACATTTTAGATAATTGTATGCTTGCAGTTTGCCCAGTTCAATTGTGTGGACCACCTGCATTATACAAGGTAGCAAAGGTAGCAACTAGCGCGCCAAGCTTCCAAAGGAATGAAAGAAACTCACAATGCTACCCACCATTAGCTTAATTAATATCAATACTAAACAAATACTTATTATCAGTAACTCGTTCAGGGAGATAGTCAGAAAAATCGGCTTCTCTGTGGAGAGCTTCTACTTTTGTAATTGAAGTAGATTTTAAAACATTCAAGTGGTACTTCTATACTTGTAGTGGAGAGCATTTTAGGCTGGTTCTTGTACTTTTACATGAATATTGAGTTTGTGTACGTCTGCTGTTATATAATAATATATGATTGTAAATGTTGAAAATACTGAAAGAGAATATTTACTACATTCTCATGGCATAGGTTTCTTCTAAAATCTCTTCTTCTTCTTCTTAACACATGAAGGAAAATGCCTAAATACTAGGCCTGGACCACTTTGGCTCACTTACTCACTCATCTTTTATACAGGTTTATCCTGTGCACAGGGTCATGGGGGCCTGGAGTCTATCCCAGGAGACTTAGGGCACAAGGTGGGGTACATCCTGCATGGGGTGCCGATCAATCGCAGGGCAGATACACAAAAACATACATCGACACACACAAAGGGCAATTTGGGAACGGCAATTAATCTGCATGTTTTTGGATTGTAGGAGGAAACCAGAGGACCAGGAGGAAACCCACCAAACATGCAAACTCCATGCACACAGACCCAAGGTGGGAATCAAACCCAGACCCTGGAGGTGCAAGGCGATCACGCTAACGACTAAGCCACCATGCAGCCTCCATTTGGGCTTAATGTAGAAAATGAACTAGAAATAAAATGAACCAAAATGGACTAGAAAACATACTAAAGTATACATCAACAAAAATAGCCTTGTTCATTGTTATATACTATACAGGATGCATTTTTCTGATATGATCTTGATTATAGAGCAGTACTACATCCAGCACCACCTTCTAAGAGTGCGATGTAAATACGGTACGTCGTGATGAAATTTGTTACTTCGGGCTGTAAATCCACACAAAACTACACGAGAATATCTTGCAGATTAAGCACCAAACCCAACTCTGAATATGAGCGTAGACTGCACCCAGACAAACCACCCGTAAGCTCGTTTTTTAAACTCAATTGTGGGAGCTTGTGTTGGCGCCATCTTGGCAGGAGCTGATTGCGACTCGACCCGTTTAATCCACAAACGGAGCTTGAATATTGCTTGTAACACTTGTAACTTACCTCCGCTAGTTACAACAAGCTAGCGAGCTTAGCTTTAGCTTAGCTAAAATGCTAAGGTGTCTAACGTTAATTTACATGTATAAGCTAGCATTACTCAGTCGTCCATACCCTACGCGTTGTCCCATGTCAACAAAATGTCTACATTTCTTGTGGTAAATGAAACTACAATGATTCAGGTTAGCTATTTAGCTCAAGTGCTGCTCAAATGACCAACACCCTTAATTATGTATACATTTATGGCTTAATATCATTTTAAATCTAATTCTATGGAGACCAAATCTGTTTTTTTTTTTTTTGTACCAGGATGTGAAAGTTTATTTCTGTTGTAAATTTGGTTGTTTTCATGAGTTTGATATGGGGATTGACCCAGTTTTGGAGCCAGCTGGTGGTCCTAGTGGTCATTCGAGGAACTGCACGTTTTGGCACCTCTGCATTGACTTTGTTTTTCAGAACCACAGGTTGCTCCTTGAACATGAGGATTTTTTTTTTCTCCTGAGTAAATATGAGCATAGCGTGTGAACGTCCCCTGCCAACTCTGAATACTGGTTGTAATGATAACGACATGATAATAATCCTAAACTTAATATTCCTTATGCATTAGTTCAATAATTAATTTTAGGACGTATTGATGTAATCATGGCTTGCGAATACAATTTGACTGTTAATATTTTATAAGCATTTATTATTTTTCATGCACCACTGAGCATATATGAAAAGCCCAGCATATGAGATATCATTCCAGTGCACAGATGTCCATAGATGAAGTAATAATAAGATAAAAATGAGACATTTCTAGAGCCATTTGCATTCTCCACATCATTTTTTTTTTACACTACGAGACAAATCAAGACAAATTAAGCTATTACGCAGGTGTAATTAGTTCTCGTGATGCAAATATTAGAGCACTAACAATGCTCGCAGCATTTAAGACTAATGTTGAGACAACTCTTTATTATAAGGTCATCATCTCATTATTTGTATCTGTATTCCTGCGACCTCGTGCCTGGCCCGTGAAACTGTCATAAATCTAAATTAGACAGAGATTCATCGCCGTCCCTGGTAATATTTCATATGCAGAGAAGCAGCCGAAAGGCAATAAGGAAAGCAATTAGACGGAAACATAAACCCGGCAGAGCGTCTGCAATTTCTCTCCATGCGAATTAGCATAAAAGTCTCAAATATGCCCAATTTCTCATTACAGGTCAGATATTAATGTCACCTGTTGAGGTGGACAAGAATGACACACAGTGACTATGCAGGTCGTCTGATTCAAAATCACATAAAAGGATGTTACATTTTGCACTAGCAAGTTTGCTTTTTTTTTTTTTTTTTTTAATTAAGGACGTCATCTCGCTTAAGTTTGCACAAGAATTGCCAGAGTTGATATCTTACCTTCTGCTGAAATATAGCACATGCACAGAAATCACGTCCTGGAATTGCATTAAGACATGTCCAATTTATTATTAACAACTGAAAGGACGGGGTGAACCTTGAACTTTGTGGAAGAAATGTGGTTGTTAGAAAAAAAAATTGAATGACTGTGATCAGAGATGATGTAAACGCTTGGGGAAGAACTTACAACAGCTGTGTGTCCATTAAAGAACGACTTGTTAGTGAGACTAATCAGAAAAGAGGCTTCAGTTTCCTAAAGAGCATAAAGCCTGCACTTTGGAGCAATCGAGAAAAAAAAAAGGTCAAGTTGTCTGATGATTCCAGAGTGATGTGTGCGTCGGGGTAAGAAGGGAAGCTTATGAAGTGATCAGCGATCATCCATAGCGCCCACAGTTGGCCAGGACTAGGCTACACCTAAGGACTAGGACTAGGCTAAGCCCACAGTTGGCCAGGACTAGGCTACACCTAAGAACTAGGACTAGGCTAAGCCCACAGTTGGCCAGGACTAGGCTACACCTAAGGACTAGGTCTAGGCTAAGCCCACAGTTGGCCAGGACTAGGCTACACCTAAGAACTAGGACTAGGCTAAGCCCACAGTTGGCCAGGACTAGGCTACACCTAAGGACTAGGACTAGGCTAAGCCCACAGTTGGCCAGGACTAGGCTACACCTAAGGACTAGAACTAGGCTAAGCCCACAGTTGGCTAAGCCCACTAGGCTACACCTAAGGACTAGGACTAGGCTAAGCCCACAGTTGGCCAGGACTAGGCTACACCTAAGAACTAGGACTAGGCTAAGCCCACAGTTGGCCAGGACTAGGCTACACCTAAGGACTAGAACTAGGCTAAGCCCACAGTTGGCTAAGCCCACTAGGCTACACCTAAGGACTAGGACTAGGCTAAGCCCACAGTTGGCCAGGACTAGGCTACACCTAAGGACTAGGACTAGCCTAAGCCCACAGTTGTCCAGGACTAGGCTACACCACTTTGTGTGGCAAAAAAAAAAAAATTAAGTCAGCTGATGACCTGAATGTACTGAATGGGTTGTTTAGATTTTTCTTCCCTGATTCAATTCAATCCAGTTTAATTGTAATAATTTTAACAATGGTCACTGCTGGAAAGCAGCAGAAAATATCAATATAAAGAAACCAGACTCAACAGGGATCCCATCCATACTGTATATGAATATGGCACAGGCGTATGTATACCAGGACTCAGGAGTGGTTCTGGGTGCATGAGGGATGGTTTTCACACGTGAATTGGACACCACATTGTGTGCTGTAATCAAAGCTAAAGGCTGTCAAATGAAATATTAGAGTGTGTGCCAGGAAGCGTGTACAGTATATCGTTCTATCTCCAGTCGCGTTCGGTATCAGTCACAGCTTTACTTACCACTGAATATGGAATCCAACATAAATAGTCTTCACCCATGAGGATTTCCAAACGTCTTGCATGAGATGGAGTTGAGCAATGACTTATCTTGTTGATACACTCCTCCGTGATCACATGATCCGCTTGCATTAGAGTAAGACGGCAGATGTCGAGATAATTTAATCCTCCGGAGAAGGTGGAAAGATTACGAACGTTGAGTGCAAGATGCTTATCGGGAAATGGTGTCAGCGAGCCAACAACACGAGGAGCCTGATGTCGTCTGATAAAAATGCCTGGGAGTAGGAGATGGTCTCCCGTGGGTGTGTGGGCCAATATATAGCTACATGGACCACACATACTGTACTTGTGTACCAAAGACAGTATAACACAACTGATAGTCAATGGAAAGCGTTTAAATATAGTGTATACACTTCGAATGCCACGAATTCCTGCATTTATTCTACAGTATTAATGATAATTTAAGGCATATACTACTTAGTCTCCGCCTAGCTTTCACTAACTGCGTGTCCATTACTATTTTGACTTGTCTTTTCTTTTAACAGCTCCTCCGGGACTTTTTTTTTTTTTTTTTTTCATTTTCATCTCTCATCTCCACCCTCGCTGAGAGCTTTCCTGAAAGCTCTAGCCCCTCTGGCGTCAGTCTTCTGCTGTGTCTCTTTCTGTCTTCAGACGCCGTTATTGATTCTGGATTCGGACTCGTTTCGTGTCT
Source organism: Clarias macrocephalus (assembly GCA_011419295.1). Classification (NCBI taxonomy): domain Eukaryota; kingdom Metazoa; phylum Chordata; class Actinopteri; order Siluriformes; family Clariidae; genus Clarias; species Clarias macrocephalus. The sequence goes on along the minus strand of JAAGKR010007084.1, from coordinate 745 downwards.
GCCGTGTCTTTTTTTGGGAAAATGGAGGTTACGCTAAGGTCTTCAGGTCTGATACAGAGTGGAAACCAATACAGCCGAGCAGACCCGCGGAGAGCATAATACGCTTACTCCTTCTTCTCCTTCTTTAATAACGGGATATAAATACTCAAGGAATCGACGCCTAAACCAGTCACGGCTTTATTGGAGCTATTTGCGTTTGCGCTTGTCTCGTGTATTGTCTACAAGCTGTGAAAAGAAGTTAGAGAACTGAAACGCATCATAATACAGCACCTGCTGGAAGAAACCTGTTATTTAAACCTGATGAACTCGTGAGCGGCGCTTAATTCATCTAACTTGATGAAATGTATTTAATCACATACAGTGACAACACATACTGTATTTATGATAATAATCTGGTCCAGTATAGACAATTTACACGTTATTACGCAGAAAGTTATGGCCCTGTCTCTGCCACCTGTTCCAATCTGAGAACATATAATACCATAATTTTCTTCTACATTCTAGGACAATACTGGCGATTATTATTACTAGAAAGTTACAAAATAGCACATATGGAATTTTGGAATTAAATAACACCAACATCATCATCTATACCGCTTTATCCTGTATGCAGGGTCGCAGGGGGCCTGGAGCATATCGCAGGAGACTTCTTCTTACACCCTGGATGGGGTGCCAGTTTATTACAGGCCACACACACACACACACACACACACACACACACACACACACACACACACACACACAC